>JAHWFP010248184.1:25459-37049 GCA_023313725.1 Lithobius niger
TACAAAAATTACAAAATAGAATTATAAAAATTTTGTTCAATGAATATGGAAATTTAAAAACTAAAGAGGTGTATAGGAAAACTGGAATTCTTAAAATAAGACAGCTGAGACATTTTGTAGTTGTTCTAAAAAATTATTTTAATGATGAATATAAAATCAGTTCCAACACCAAAAATGCTTACTTGCGAAAAACAACATACCGATATGATGTGACTTTTATGAGGAACCATTAGGGTAAAAGAACCAACAGCTACAAAATCCCTTACATCTTCAATAAAATCCCATTGCAACTGCTTCAACTTAATAAAATATCGACCATTAGAAAGCATCTAACTGCTTACTTTTTAGACCAACAACTAAAAGATTAGCTTATTCTTGGTTTATATGAAACGGCTTTTTTAGCACGTTTTTGTTTCTAATAATGTTTAATTTGTGTTCACGATATTATCTCTGATAGAGGTAGTTTGTTTCCCAGAATGTTTCTGATTTTTTTTTTAAATGGGAGGGGGGATTTGTCCCTGACATGACCCTGATTTTGTTAATGTTTTTGATATTGTTAGCATTGTTAGCATTGTTAGCATTGTGCTGATTTTTAGTGGTGTTATCAGTTGCAAGTGTAATGTTTAACCATATGTTCCTGCCTTGCTTTCAAAATGTCTCACTACTTAAACACCATATTTCTGTTTTTTTTTTCCTCGCACAATGTCCTTGCATATTTTATGTTGTAATCCGGCACACACAAGTTCTCTCAGAACTTCGGGCCGATTGCTGAATAAACCTATTATATTATTATTAGCGTATTATACATATACAGGGTGAGTCAAAAGTCTCTTGCATACCACCAAAAGCCCTACAGCATTGGACTTCAGCACCTGACTCATAGGACTTTGTGTTGTTCCTAAGATGAGGAACACCCCCATGAGCTTGCGTTGGGGTGCCCTGCCCCCGTCAATCCCCAGGCATAAAATTTAACTTTGTTTCTGTGAGAATAGATGTTTGGTTCCAATTGGGGAAGTATGCGCATCGCCCAGTCAACGTGATCGTGCAAACGGCATGCTAATTGATTAAACGGGATGCGTTTTATTATGTCTTCAATGTAGTATAGTCCCCATGCCCACATGAGGGCTTCTCTGCACGATGCAGGAAATTGTCCTGCCCACTCATCAAAGGTCCTACAGCTCTGATATTATACACCTGACACATAGGTCCAAGGTTTGTCCCTAAGATGGGACCACTGCATGAGTTTGTATTGGAGTAGCATGCCCCTCTCAACCCACAAATATAAAACGTATTTTTTATACAAGCGAATGGCGGGGATAACTAGAAGAAAAACGCCTTGGATCTTCTTATCTCTCTCGGCCTTGACCTGCGCGCAGTTATTGACTAAGATGAATGCTAAATGGGGCCAATTTCCAATATCGAAAATGTAATTCCTGATAACGGAAATAAAAAATGAAATTCGAATTCCCGATGTCGGAAATATATAGAATTCCACATATCAGCAATGTTTGCATACTTCTTGTTGATATCAAAAATTGTAATATCAGAAATTGTAATTTGCCTTTGCAATATCGGAAATAATTCCAGATACTGAAAATAGAATTTAATTTTTCATATTGGGAATTCTATTTCCGATACTGGAAATGCAACTATAATATCCCCTCTGCCCCTAACAGTGCGAGAAATCGAAATTGGCAGCACCATCGAACTGTCGAGGTGGCAAACTCGGATAATGTTCACTACAAATTGAATACTGGCTATTTATTATCATCACTTGGTTAATTTGAAAGTAAAGTTTAAGACGCGGATTTTTTTCCATTAGTCCTAGGGTCAGACAACCATACTGTAGTCTGCATGCAGCAAACAGGATTTGACTTCTAGTATAACAGCTAAGAAATTCTTCCACTGAAGTTCATCCTTTACCAAGCAATTGCAACAACTTCACTTGGTAAGTAGAAAAGTTTCCTTCAACAATTAGCCTGTTGTCGTGCTATATCCATTCTAAGATCGTTATTTATACAAATTTATTTTCTGTATGTTTTAGACGTATTTGCAACTTTTCTAATTGTAAATGGCATCATTTTGTTATTGCCTATATTTTAGGGAAACTGTTTTTTTTAAAGAATCCTCATAGAAGTATTTTTCTTAACATTGCAACATTAAGAGTATAGAGCGTGCTGATTTAGTAATGAGAGAAAGCATCGTGTTTACTGCCTTTCAGGGCCGTAGGAAGGGGGGGGGGGCCGTAGGAAGGGTAAGGCGAGCAAGCTACATATATATTTTTCGTCGGATGGTGTTGCATATACAAGATCACAACGTCGTAATAAGAGATGTGCATGCTTGGACTTGGTACCGGATGGTTTGTTAACCGATTATTCGTTTTTTCTTTAATAATCAGATACTGTAACTGAACACTGAAATAAAAAAAAAGTTTGTATGGAAGCACTTAACTGTAATTGGGTCGTGCTTCTTAAGGGGGAAAAAAATTGAAAATTAGAAAATTGGGGAGAAAAAAAAAAAATCGAATTTTTGATTTTGGCTTAATTAGTTATTTTGAAGTGTTTATTTTCAGTTTATTATAGCGGAATAGCTTACTCTGATCTATTTTATCACCTTAATTGAGGTTTTTTCAGTTGACAAGCCAAACTCATCATGAAATCGTATTTGTTCGACAAAAAACTCGCTTGGTTTTTTTTTCATTCGTTGATGTTCGTTGTCTTCAATAACTTTATTGCCTAGTACAGGTCTTTCTCATTTACTAGGAGTATTATTAGTATTGACCTGTGTGAGCCTCAACATTCGTGAATTATTTTCTTGAAGTGGGCAGCGGTGGAGGAGGGGGGATGGCGCTGCTCATTTGGTTCGCCTTGGGCGCCAAGGGGGCTAGCTACGGCTCTGCTGCCTTTTAGTGGCTAGAAATTATGTTTAATTTAGATCATTGGTTAAGATTGCTCTCCACTCTCCAATTGCTCTATTCTGTAGACGAGCTCTCTATTAATGTTGAAACCTGATCGACATACCTCGATGGGGAATCCCTCTGACCAAGTGACAGAATGGCAGGATTTAAGTTCAAGGTCCTTGCATTGGAGAACAAAACTATATGTGCCTTTGCATGTATCGTTTAGAACCAAACTACAAAGCAAACTATTGTTCTGAAGCAAACATTGACAGTGGGAATCCTTGAATCCGACAAAATTACATTAAGTACACCCGATTCAAAAATACAATTAAACGTGGATCAATTTGACACTTTGCCAGAAACAATTCCTTATGTCTTTAAATGGATTCGATTTGACGAGCAGTAATTATTCATTTAATTAATAATGATGCCTTTTTTTTATTTATATGCATACCTAAATAACGCAAATGGTATCATCGATGTTACCAATCACCCATGAAATGCAATAAAGTTACAGAACAATGTACAAATAAGTGAATAGTAAGAACCATCAGTGTCCCTATAGGCCACTGATACATACCAACGTCACAGGGTATAAGCTATTTGATGGAGGATCGAAGAGCTATAAGTGCACAGTTCAATGAGTGGGATATGAATTTAGATTCCGTCACTTCTGCTGAAGTACTATGTTAGATTCCGCGAATGGCAGTAATGCACAAAGTAAATCATAAAATAAAGGGTTAACGAAGCAACAGTGCATTAATGGCTGGCCTTTTGTGAATAGCTACAAGATACACTAATCTGAGAACGCAAGAAAAGACAACTGCATCGAGATTTGAACCCAGGACTTCCCTCTTACTAGCCAGCTAGTAACCCACTGTGCTGCGGGACGGATACTGACTGCAGGTTCCAGCCTAGCTTAGTAACTGTTCAATCTTCCTCAGTGGTGACCTAAAGGCCACGAACATACACAATTCGGTAAACCAGCTTGCTTCTTAGTCTATACACTGGAAACAAAGGAAGCAAAAAACACAGAATAAATCATAAGGCAAAGGTTTAATGAAACAAACAGTCCGCCTTAGAGACTGGCACTTGTGAGCTTACGTGATACACTTATCTGAGAACGAATTGATGAGTAGTAGGGGGGAGGGGGGGGGGTCAGGAATTGGAAATTGTGTGGGATAGGACTTCAAATTTCCATAGGTTAACATGGGGTTTTTCTGAATCCAAAATGACGTCTTTTTCGTAAAACATCTCTCTAAAATGCATCCTATGTTATTTCAATGGGTTAGTATTAAAATGCAAAGTAGAGCACACTCCATAGGTTTAACACGGATTGATAGATTTGATGAGTATGTCTCTACTTCATGCTTAGGTGCTAAAATAATCACATCCCTGATTGGTTGACATTAACAATTAGACCCTCAATGTAAGTCAAATAAAGAAAATGTTTTACTGCGTTTTCTTCGATACGAGGCAATAAAAAGAACCTAGAACAGGTATAGTATGAGAGGTTTTATTTTTTGTGTGGTTCGGGTTGGTGAGTCGGGGGGTGCACGCCCCCCATTTGCCACCGATGAAGATACAGCCGCCACCCATTAAGAAGCAGTTGAAACCATAATTCATGAAAATAAAATGCAAAAGAAACAACGCAAGCGCATTATTAAAAAAAAAGTAATAACTCGTTTATTTAAGCAAACTTTTCCCCCCTAGCACCGGATAAAGGTAGGGGATGGACATATTTCAGTTTCTGGCTCATCGGGTTTTAAAAACTAAAAGGTATCCTTCAGCGGCGTGCCTTCTTTCTCTCACACCCGATAAACTAAGACAAACAAGTCCTTTTTTCTTCAACTTGTCTCTCACTTTTTCTTCCCACTCGATCCTGTTTTCTTCAAAACCAGGAGGGATCGCTTTGAAGTCATCTTCAACATCATCGTTGGAGACAGGGGATCGTCTTCTCGACTCCAGCCTGTGAAGGCTTCAGACGGATGTACGTTAATGTCAACAAAAACGCAGACACATTGTCAGTCTAGCATTTTTCTATATCTTCAGTCCAAGGGTTTAGTTTTATCTGTTAGTAGGAATCCGTAGGGAACAGAGTTCAATACATTGCCGCACATGCGACGAAACTCTTCGAAAATCATGTCACTGCTAACGTGGTTATTGAAAATGTGTTTGAGGATTGCTTCATCTTGTCTGAAAAGAATTATAACGTTTGCATTATCCCGAATGACTCGCTTAGGAATTCTGCTGTAACTCTGACACAAATAAAAGATCGCGGCATCAGCGTTCTTGCCATAGGAAAAATGCCGTTCAATTCTGTCTTGTTTCTCATCATGAAATCGTCCAAAAAAATTACCGTTTTGCCACATGGCAGACCTTCCGGTGGTTTGATATCTTCGTTGTTGGAACAAAAGGTAGCTATTCCCAGACATATTTCTTCGAAAGCTCTCTTGAGATGGAAATATTTGTTTTGAAATAAGAACTCGACCAATCTGTATTGAAAATGAAATTTATAACTAAATTGGTCTTTCAACAACCGGCAGAGCCACAAATGATGCACTTTATGTCCTCTGGAAAATTCAGTAAATTACCAGTTGATGGTCGTTTATTGATATGATCTATGTCATAATTTAACACTTTCATCCTTCAGTTGCTCTAAGGAAAAAATGGTATTTTAATAAATTCTCTACAAAACTGGTATCTAAATTACCTTTTCATTCTCATTTTATAAATAAAGAGAGATGTACTGCCTCAAATGCAAAAGCGTTACAGCCAGTAAAAATATCAGGCACATTGT
This sequence comes from Lithobius niger, assembly GCA_023313725.1. Classification (NCBI taxonomy): domain Eukaryota; kingdom Metazoa; phylum Arthropoda; class Chilopoda; order Lithobiomorpha; family Lithobiidae; genus Lithobius; species Lithobius niger. The sequence continues at coordinate 31,159 of JAHWFP010248184.1, forward strand.
GACTAAGAATTATAGACAACTGCTGAAGGGTGAGTGTAAAGTATGCGGCACGAGGAAATTTCAGTTTCAGAAGAGTAGAGGCTCTGGATTGTTGAACAGGGTGATAGACTAGTTGCCGGTGGAACTTCACATTCCGGGATACAACTATTGCGGTCCGGGAACAAAATTGAACAAGAGACTAAGAAGACGTGATGCTGCTATCAATTTTCTGGATGAGGCCTGCAAACAGCACGACATCGAATACTCTACCAAATCAGACTTGAAACGAAGGCACGAAGCTGATAGAAAGTTGGCCTCCGATGCAGTAAAAGTAGCAAAATTTAGCAAAACTGGTCTGAAACAGAAGTTGGCAGCAGCGGCTGTAGCCGTGGCTATGAAAACCAAAGTAAAGTTAGGAATAGGAGTTAAAAAAAATCAAATGGAAACTTTAGTAGAGGAGCTGCACAAGCCAGCTAGGCGGCATTTTCCGAGGAGGTGCGTTATTAGCTCCGGGATAGGTGATTTAGTTCAAGCAGACTTGGTTGAGATGATATCTTACTGGAAACAAAATGAAGATTACAAATACTTGCTGACTACCATCGATGTATTCTCTAAATACGCTTGGGCCGTCCCTGTGACATCGAAGAATACCAAGGATGTCGCTGCGGGTTTTACCGAGATATTAAGCACGATGTCTAGTCCCATGAAAAATTTACAAACCGATGATGGGAAGAAATTTTATAATGAAGATTTTGCAGCACTAACAAAACGCCACAAAATAACCCACTATTCGACAAAGTCAGAACTCAAGGCGAGCATAGTAGAAGGCCTAAATCGCACATTGAAAATCATCATGTGGAAACGGTTTACGCAGTAAGGTAACCACAAGTGGATGGACACGATAAATACAGTTGTTAAAGAGTTCATATTACCATTAAAATGAAACCATCCCAAGTAACTAAACGCGATGAACCAGAGATCAGAAGAATCTAGCTGAAAAAGAGCCCTTCCAAAAAGAAGAATAGTTTCAAAGTCGGGGATTTAGTAAGAGTGACAACGGCAAAATCTGTATTCGACAAGGGATGTTTGCAAAACTTTACCAGAGAACTGTTCGTGGTGAGTGAAGTCAGAAAAACTCGACCAACTTGCTACAGGTTGGTCGATCAACTTGGGAGTAAAATCGAAGGCACATTTTACGAACAAGAGTTGCAGAAAACTAACGGCCTGGATCTTTTTTTAGTCGAAGAGATTGTGAAGACTAAAAAAGTCGGATGAAAAACTCGTTACCTCGTCAGGTGGAAAGGGTATGACGAGCGCTTTGACAGTTGGCTGGATGAAAAGCCAGTTGTTCTAGGAAAATAACGATGACAAAATACCTAATTTTCCTCTTATTATTTATATTATCAAACTGAGAAGAGGACGTTGAAATCATTACTGTTCATATTATTTATATTATTAAACAGAAATGTTTGGTTGGAGCTATGGAAAAAACAAACTTTACGTACGTTTACTGCACTCAAACGTATCCTACCCGAGTAAGATTGATACAACACCTCGTAGAGACACACATGACTAGTTACCCACCCGAGTGCGATTGCTTCGAGAGGGAGTCGGGCCGTAGAGACGATCCCATCCTCTGTGAACAAGGACTCGAGCACCGAAAGTACAAGAAAGCTGTGCACGTTGTAGACTCGTTGTACCTTTTAATGTTGATGCGAAGAGGTATAGAAGCTCTACTGTACGAATATCTCAGGCAATTAGTGACTTGCAGAGCTCAATTTGGTTTAGGTGTGAGTTTTGTACGAAATGGCCAATAAATATCTCCAATCTATAATCCATTAGATATTCCCAAGTTACTGGACGCAGCTTATAATAAAGTCCAACGTTCCATCGACGAATTCACAGAAAAAGGGAGTGGTTGGGTGATAAACTGCTCCTACGAACTTACAGTTCGAGTAGCTCAGACCGAGCTCTTACATTCCGCTGTCTACAAAATTAAAAAAGAAGTGCAAGTAGATAATCAACGTTCAAAATTTCTTAGACCACAAGTTTTTTTTGTATTCAGGTCTGGCTGCAAAACATAAGTTAAGCATGTTGAATCCAAAATATGAAGTATATGAGAGAACGGTTGATTGTTCAATGTTGAACTTTCCAACACGGATGGCTCACATTGAAGCATTTGAGATAGCCAACAAAGATTTATCGATCAATGTGATGGCTTATATCAAAGAGAATGGCTTGCATCCCCTTCGTGTGAGCAAGAATTTTAAAGGAAACCCGTATATCTGCTTTTAATTGCCGACTAGTCGACAAATTTCCACTACTGCGCCAATGTGGATTGTGACCAGTTTCTCCATCACCAGGGATCGCGAAGCAACCCGAAATATTACTGTTGAAATTGTTTCGCCGCCTATGGAAAGGCATCGCTGAGAGACAAACACAAACTGGAATGTAGGAGAACCAATCCACACCTCAAGTGCTCAAATTCTTAAAACCGGGCGAAAACATTTTGAAGTTTGAAGGTTTCAATAGAAGAAATGTTCACCCCAAATTCATATACGCCGATTTTGAGTGCCTCCTGAAACCTGTTCCTTCCTCTAACAGCTCCGGGAAGAAAATCAACCACCATCAATCTTGCAGCTTCGGCTACGTCGCAGTGGGACCGGAGAAAAATAGCACCTTTTCTTAACTCGGAGAGGATGCCGTTGAACGATTCCTCGATCGGTTGGTGATTGAAGTGCATGAGTACGACGAAATGTTAGAAAGAGTCCAACAACTATGTCTCAATCCGGTCCAATAGGCTGATTTTAACCACGTTGTAGACTGCATCTACTGTAAAAAGCCATTCGGTTCAAAAGACGACAAAGTCCGGGATCACTGCCACAATACCGGCCAGTACAGAGGAGTTTCTCACTCGAGTTGTTACCTGAATGCCCGAGAGTGCACCACGATCCCTGTGGTATTTCACTGCCTCGAAGCTTACGATATGCATTTACTGGTAAGAGCCAAGCACAAGTTTCTGGGAAAAGTAGAAGTCCTCGCGAGAAATACAGAAAGGTTAATGAGCATGACATATCACCATTGAAACGGGATGGGATGAAAAGAAAAAAAAAGAATCATGTCACAAGAGATAGCGGATATCATAGAGACATTTTGCGTTATCATACACAAAAAATCACGAATCCAGTCAAGATCAAATCACAGCAAACCTTGGGTTTGTGACATAACTTGGTGTAGGTCACAGACTCGAAGGCACTGGCAAAATGGGCATATATAACATCAACAGGACTGCCTGCATTAATGATTACATATCCATCACCATGGCAGTTTAAAAGCTGTAAAGTGATGGTTTTGTCAGGCACAAACCGTATTATGAGACCGATATGATACTATGATCACGATAGAAATTAAACATGTGGTCAACCTTCGAATGATCCTGCAAGGGATGCAGGGTACATAAATCGGCCTCATGTTTCAAGATGCTTTTTTTGCTTTTTTACAATATGAGGGAATTTTACCAGTGACTAGTGAAAGTTTAAAGCTCATGCACAAAGCCTTGAACATATCCGAACATTGTTCTTTTTTTAGAAATGGTGAGAGAAACAAACCATCAGGCACAATTTTAGTACTATTTTTCATGTTTTTCAAGGCATCCAAAACATTGTTCACAGTAACGGGGAACGGCAGTAAGTTTGTCATAATTTAAGTTGGGAGGTGAAAAAACGAACAAATCCGACGTCATAAACAAAGATTATACGAAAAGGCTTTGTTTTGTGCCTTTGCATTAAAACACAACGGGTGACCAAGTACTATCAAGTTTAAGCAGTGGAGTAACACATGAAGACTTCCAACGAAGAACAATCAATGTCCATTTTCATCAAAAATGAGGGGGGGGAATGAGGCTTGATGGCGCATCGACAGCTTGGTCATTAGCGCCAACCTCAGTCACAGTGCAGTGGTCCGGGTTGCCACTGCACCACACATTACAGAGATATTATTCAAACCCCTACCTAAATCTTGTCATACATCTGTACCTCCTGCAAAAATTGAAAAACACCGGACAGGAGGACAGACTTATCGCCCAATTGACGCACAATGTCATGCGGAAGATGGAAACGACGACGAAAACCATCAAGATAGCAACAATCAACAAGGAAGTGCCGGACCGTAAGTGGCCGCCGACACCAATAACATTCAGGAGGATCAACCCCCCGCAAAAGGAAACAGTGAGTAAGTCGAGTGTGACCAATGCGCAAACGGGCCAACACCACCTCCTCACGGCGACTGCGGCGACACGCCGAGTGCCATTCCTCAACAGTGCCTTTAATAGCTCGTAATTTATTGCCGTCCTGCCAAAAAGCGTGTAACCTTAGACGCAGAGTTGGAAAAGCGTCCGAGGGAACAAGGCTGAGATCCCTTCCGAGAGGGCCAGAAAGGGCCCCTTTTGCTGCAGAATCCGCTTGCTCATTTCCACCTATCCCAACATGGCCCGGGATCCAGCAGAAAAGCACGGTTTTCCGCTGGCCAGGCAAGCGGGAAAGCAAAGCTTGGACACGTTGTGTCAAGGGGTTCCGTGGATTGTAAGTCGCCAAGGACTCCAGGGCACTCATGGAATCGCTAAAGATAATGAAATGCGTGCCCTGAAGGCCAAGGATCCATTCCACCGCCAAACCGAGAGCCAAAAGCTCTGCAGAAAACACAGAATAGCCTGATGGAAGGCGATGGGCAACCGTCACTCCCTTACAAACACAAGCACAAGCCACGCCAGCGTCTGACTTCGACCCATCAGTAAACAGCCGCTGATAACCGGCGTACTGAGAACACAGCCGCCGGAACTCCTGCAAGTACCTTGCTGGCAGAGTGGAACCCTTCTGGAGGGACGCCAGAGCGAAAATGAAAATGCCACTTGGGACAAGCCAAGGGGCCACTGGCATCTCCCCCAGCCTCAAGACGCTGGGCATATCAAAGGCTATCTCCTGACAGGACTGCTGGAGCCTATCGCGGAAATCACCCTTACCCACCCTGCGTCTACCGACTCGCAAGTCTGGCCCAAAAACCATGGACCAAGCAGGACTGGATTCCACAGCACGTAAACGCACAGCATACTGAATGGCCAGCTTCCGCCGACGAATGGCCAAAGGTGGCTCCGAGGCCTCAGCATAGAGGCTGACCACTGGAGAAGTTCGAAATGCCCCAGTCGCCACACGCAGGCCACTGTGATGCACAGTGTCCAACATCTGGAGAGTCGAGTCACTAGCCGAACCATACACCATGCACGCATAATCAAGTTTGCTGCGGACAAGGGCTCTGTAGAGGCGCAACATGGCACTGCGATCGGCACCCCATGAAGTACCCGACAGAACCCGCAAGATGTTAAGTGCCCGCAAAGACTTGTCTTTAAGTTGGCGCAAGTGTGGAAGCCAAGATAACCTGGAATCGAACACCAGACCCAGGAAACGTGCCTGTGGGACAACAGGAATCTGCGCCTGCCCCAAGTACAGGCAAGGATCTGGGTGCAGTGTTCGTTGGCGGCAAAAGTGAATGCACACAGTCTTGTCCGGAGAAAACCGGAAACCATTACTGACCGCCCAGGTCTGGACTTTGTTAATCGCCAGCTGTAGCTGCCGCTCGCAGGTCTGCATGCAAGCTGCCCGAAAGCGCAGGCCGAAGTCATCGACAAACAATGACTGGGGAACAGCAGCTTGCTGAGCAATGGGGTTGATCCCAATAGCAAACAAGATGACACTAAGAACACCCCCTTGAGGCACACCATTCTCCAAGACAAACGAGCGGGAAAGATTCGCCCCGACACGAACACAAAAAGAACGGCCGGAGAGGTAAGCAGAAAGCAACAGTGGCATCTGTCCCCTCAAGCCATAGTTATAGAGATTACGGAGAATCCCATAACGCCA
>JAHWFP010248185.1:0-21675 GCA_023313725.1 Lithobius niger
CTTATTGGTCCCGATTGCCATGTTCGGGCTCCGAAGGGATTTAAGCATTTTGAAGCCACACTCCTGATAGGCGTCTTGCAGTTAGTGTCAATTCCCAACCTTCTAAAAATAGCTTGGCATCAAGCATCTATCTCCGCCCTCACGATTCATACGCCACATGATATCAGCGGCCAGACTCCAAGAGGTCCACCAATTCCAAAAACAACGAAATCCCAAAGAAATTGCATTTAACAACTATGGGGAAAACACCAACGTAAATAAGCTCTCGCCCAACAATGACAGGTGACAACAGGGAGCGTGCAGACAATGTCAAAAAACAATGCACAAAATACAAGTAATAATTGCAAGAAATGTCACACATCAAGCCATCACCGGCACACATCACTCGCCTGACTCCTTGGCCCCCACCCGAAATCCATCGGTGTTAAGCTTAAAGGAGCCGCCCTTCCTACTAACTTGTCGGGCCTTCATATCTGTAACAAACGGTTAACAATGGCTTAGAACTCCAAGAACGTTCAAATCATGCCGACATTAAGTGCTAAATTTCATGCTGAAGGGGGGGGGGGGTGATTTTGAGGTATTTCATAGAATATCAATTTTCGAATTATTGTTTATTGAATTTCAGAAAAAAAGACAACAGACTGACATATTGCATTTCATATTTTACAACGGTTTTCGAGCCAGGCCAAGGCAGCACTCTCAGTTATTCCTCTTTCCCTGTCTTTTCAAATCGTTCACCTGACCAAAATTCACCTCCAAACAACCAAACCATTGTAAGCAAACAATACTAGGTCCAGTAATTAGCAACAATACATATTGACAAGTAGCGGCCCCGTCAACAATGCTCTGTCAGCCGCGTCTGCCGCATTAGCAGCCATTAAAGTAATAATAGTTTCACTGGAATTTCTACAGAATTAAATAGTTGTAATTTGGATTAATTATTACGAAACAAGAAATTTATGTAATAAGGCGTAGTTCCGAATGAATTTTCCTCAGAAATGAAAACCACAACGTTGAATAATTGAATAAGTTTGAATAATCTCTCTCTCTCTCTCTCTCCATTGCTTCCATTTTTTTTAGCTCTCAATTAATTCCAAGCAGAAAGGAATTAGTCCCAACGTTGAATGTCTTTTCCTTCTATTTGCGCTCTCCGTCTCTCTTTTATGCTTGATAAGAAGATTGCCGTACTGTATCCTGAGGTACTGTCGTTTTTTTGTGTTTAGAAGTGTTCACCTTGCAGCCAGGCAGGCACGGAGTGCACGGTCTCAATAGGATTTGGTTGTCATTATGGTTGATTGTGTAGTGGTAATACAGGAAGAAAGGAGGGGGGGGGGTACGACTTAGACGCAACCTTCTGCCGAAACCTCTCCATCTCTCTCAAGCACCCGAAACCTCTCCATCTCTCACGGAGAGATGCCGCAGCTTCCCATTCCTCCGAAGGATATGCATGGCAGCTGGTTCACCTACCATGCCACCTACAAAGGCACAGTACGCATGACTATTCTGTTTGTTCCGCTCCGACACAAAACTTAAGTTTTGGCTAGTTGCAATAATCAGGTCTTGTCCACAGAGGAGTTATCACGAGCGCTATTACCGCATAACTAGGTGCAGGCCGCCACGCCAAATTTTAGGCCTACCATTCAAGAATATTTTACTTTGCCCAAGAAAAGAACAAGCACAGAAAGAGAGAGCTGCCGCTAGAGTTTGCTAAATAGAGCATAACAAATTACATACAAAACAAACAAGAAAAACATTAATTCAGATGTATGGGTCGCATCATAGTATTAAATATTAGGCCGAGCGAGTGTGCGCAGCGCGTAATGGCAGAGCAAATTGTCGCCAAGTCCGCCATCTGTGTCCAAAATACAAAGAAATGTACCAGCAATTCAAGTTAATAACATGTATATATATATCCTAATTAATAATAACTGGCCAATGTTCTATAAGAAACCAAACAAAACAAACACAAAACAAAAACAAAACCGACAAGGAAGTCAACAATGATGGCATCCTATCACTGCAAGCAATTTTATCACTATCCTTGCTTTTTTCCTTTTTTTTTATAATAAGTTATAAAAAAAATTAGAGAATCCTGAAAAGAAAGTTTCTGCTAAAAGCTCCTCCGAACAGGTTTCCTTGCATAATTCACAGTAATTTCTACTTCCACTTTCTTTTATTTTCAAATAGGGTTTGGCAAAGGGTTTGGCAGACACCAAGGCCAACAGGATGGGGGAAAGGATTGTGCCACTCGGTTGTTGCATCATCTGCCAACACTCACGCATATACTTCCTAATTGATGATCGAAGTACCGCGCCCTACGGTAAGTGGGCCATGTGGTCTTCCTTAACAGGTTACCACAATCCCTCTCTCCTGTCTTTCCCCTTTTTTTTCTTCTTTTTCTTCGTCTTATCCAAGCCTCAACATGCAGCTGCGGAAGAGTTCGTGTATAGAGGGAGGGGGGGCCCCCCCCCGAATCGGGGCCACTGTCCTCGATGACCAACTCTGTCTTAAAGGCGCTGTCTCGCTATTCTTGAAATATATTTTCGTACCCGGCACACATCGATGGACAACGGCAGGAGGGGGGGGGAGGCAATAGCACCAACCATGGATTTATAAGTTTTCGGTTTTTTTTTTTCCAAATAAAAGATAGTCTCAACCCACAGTCGAAATTACATGGCACTGTGTAGGAACTAACAATCGGTGTATTGATTACGTGATATATATACTAATGCGCCTGAGCGTCTTAGTTCTTTTGTGGGTTTGCCCCAGCAGCCCTTTAGCGTTTTCATGGCTATATTGGCTATAGTGCCCGCTGGAAATAGCAGAGCAGGTCTTAGTTCGTAAATTACGCTGTAGGTCACTTTTCATTTATTTTGTGAGGGTCCAAGATGTAGTTTGCGTCATGAGTTTTTTTGAAAGACGGCTTAGTTCATTGTTTTATTGGGGGGAGGGGGCTTCCAAAAGGGCTGATGGGGCAACATGGGGTGAATATACCTGAAACTGTGCATTACACATTGGTGACCACGGCTTCACGTCCAATTCTTGTCGGGCAGCGCCTGACACAAAAACTACTAAAAAAAACAGGGTAGGCCTATAAAGTGTATAGGCCTATAAAGTTTGTTTACTAGGCATGGAAGTACACATCAGGTTTTCACTGAAACGAAAGTCAGTATGACTAAGGAAGAGAATAAAGACCTCAACGCAGGTGACTTAATCAATAAATCCGTTCAGTAAACTCGTTCCAGTGTACAGTATCCAGTTTACAGGCTGTTGGGAAGTATACCACTGTAATGATTGCCGTGTACACTATTCGGAATGGACTGAGCTGGTTTTGCTTTGTGACATGAGATGGAGCAATGCCCAAACCCTTCTATAGGATGCAGACCAATTCCATATCCTGCACCCAGACAGACCCACTCCGTGCTTGGCCATGATTTCCAATCTGTTGAGGAAATTCAAGGAAATAGGCTCTGTTCATGACGACTGGAGAGATTGCGGGTGTCCGCGGATATCTACAGATGAGGACCATACCATAGCAGTCATTGACACTCGAAGCAGCCCTCCACTTTCTTGCTTTGCATGCATTTCACATGATTTTGGAGGCTCATCTCATTTGATTCAGTACAACATGTGTTATCTAGATCGGAGTTCACACCCAATGGATGCTCCACGACGGTCATACAGACCCGAATGTTGATATGGCAGAAAATGGCCCATTCAGCAATTTCTTTAGAATTCATTTGTCCTTTCATTATGATTTCGTTATTAGAATAGGCCTAAGAGGAGACATACACTTTCCGGGCTTACCTCTGTAATGTGTGGTGCAGTGGCAACCCGGACCACTGCACTGTGACTGAGGTTGGCGCTAATGACCAAGCTGTCGACGCGCCATTAAGCCTCATCTGGGGGGGCCCGGCCCCCGGGCTTACCATTCTTCTTAGTACCTTGAGGTCGTCCTTAGTTGGACTGACCTTTGTTTCAGTAAAAACCTTTGGCCTGATGTGTACTTCCATGCCTATACACTTTATAGGCCTAACATACCTTATAGGCCTGTACACTTTCTAAGCCACTTTTCGTTTTAGTACTTTTGAACCACCCCGTGTAGCCTTTCTCGCAGTCGCACAATACTAACAACTTTACTCTGAATCGGTGGCGTTTATACGGAATAAACTGCCTGAAACTGAGCCTCCCTTTCCACATACTGTCATCGATGCCACAAATTTTGGAATGGTTTTAGTGTGCATTATCTACAAAATTCAGCATTCTTAATAATAATAAAACTCTGTCAAAGGTGTAACCTGTCCAAAGATTGGTGTCGATAAAGAGGGTGGGTGGACTAACAATCGTTGATTCGGTTTTTTTGTCTGTGGGCCATGAGCATAAACAATGCCAAAACTACATACATTTCCTCATATGTAGTTATTTATCCACTTAGGTAGTTTGGACTTTTTCTTTACTTCCACTGAATCAATTACTTGGGCGTAAAATCTATCTGTTTCTGTGGTGATCAATTTAACAATAAATTGTGAAAAACTATTTTGAAATAATCGGCTTCTGTAGCGTCGTCGTCCCGTTGCAGACTTCGGAAAATCCACTTTCAGTACCATCAAATGTTAATGTTTTTCACGCATACTGACTGGTTTTCCTCTGCCACTTATTTTTTTAGTGCAAATTATGTACAAAATGCAGCATTCACAATATTAATAAAAATCTTTCCAAAGGCATCCAAAGATTGGTTTCGATAAAAGAGGATGGGTGCATCAATAATCGTTGATTCGATTTTTTTGTGTGTGGACCATGAGCATAAACAATGCCAAAACTACATGCATTCCCTCATATGTGGTATTTATTCACTTATGCAGTTTGGACTTTTTTTTTACGTCTACTGAATCAATCTTGGGCGTAAAATCTATCCGTTTTTGTGGTGATCAGTTTTAACAACAAATTGTGAAAAATATTTTGAAATAATCGGCTTAGGTAGCGTTGTCGTCCCGTTGCAAACTTAAGAAAATCCACTTTCACTACTGTCAAATGTGAACTTTTTGGATCATACGACTGGTTTTCCTCTGCCACTTATTTTCTTGACCCATTTTGGTGAAGAACTACAGTCATCACTGCTGCTTGTGTCTGTATCACTCATTGCTATTAAGCCTCAATCCCCCCCCCCCTCATTGCTATTGCGATCCTTAGCTTTAGGCCTAACGTCATCTTCGCTACCGCTATCGTCACCACTTATTTGGCACACAATTTTCACTGTGATCAGATTTTTCACCATTTTCTGTAAGTTACGAACCACTAGCTTCGTCGTCCGATTCTTTTCCCATGAAAATTTTATTAGGATCATCGCTTGATCTCTGAATGCGATATCCTCTGGCCGCTATCTTGGATTTGGGGGGGGGGGGGATTGAGGCTTAATGGCGCGTCGACAACGTGGTCATTAGCGCCAACCTCAGTCACAGTGCAGTGGTCCGGGTTGCCACTGCACCACACATTACAGAGATGTGATGGATTTGGGCTATTTCGGCCTGTTCACATACAGACGTACTAATGTAATGGTGCTCGCGCCATTACTCACTCAGTGGGCCTTGCGTGGCTCGTTGGAATTACCGGAAATGCGCACTGGTGTAATATATATGTACATCGTGATTGACAACCAATTGATTTATGACGGAAGAATAAACCAAAGTGTGAAAAGAATCCAACAACATCCGAGTTATTATGAAGGCCAAGTCCTAAACATGGCGCTCCGAACAAACTCGCAACTGTCTGGATTGAAAACAAGAGGTATGCAAAAAGGAATTCAAAACGAAAAACTACAAACGAAAGTTTGAACATTGACCAGTTCGCCGCCACGACCAACTTGCAATCAAACGATTGTTCTTCGTATTGCCGGGAGCCGTATTATTAACAAAGAACAAAAACACTGAATGTTACCTAACCAAACTTGACTCGTGTACAATAACATGCTAGTGTTGGTATTCCACAAATATTACGGTAATCCTATTTATGTAGTCGAAATTTGCACGCCAGTTTGACTATGGTTGATCACGACAAAGAAAAGGGCAACAACGAGTCACGTGACTCGCCTCTCGATTCAACAAATGAACTGCATGCTGCACCTCCGAACATTCTACATCCGCACCAGCAACAATTCAGTGTCGGCAGCGAAAACACGCCAGAATTAAAACAAATCTCCAATAATGCTTCGTCTTCAATTGCATCTGATGACAATATAAAACGACGGGAACTTTGGAAGAATTTTGAAAGCTTAGGTCGGCGCACGCCAACAACCCCACTATAACGAAATAACCTCGCTGCTACGTCTGAAGCTATATATGTCGAACGATGCATCATAACTTCGCCAGAAACACCTCAACAAACTGCAACAGGCTCACATCCTGATGTAAACAATGGATATAAACAGGATAAAATCAACATGCCACAAAACCAAAATGTAAATCAGAAAGCTATGGTAGTAAACGAAACTGGCAAATCAAATGAGAAGTTAATTCTGTCTTTATGCGAAGAATTACAGCGTAACCGTGAACAAATGGAGCTACAACGTAAGGAAAATGGAGAATTAAAAATTGCCCTACAGTGTGCTCTTACACAAATTAATAACAACACCAACAACCCTGTTAATATTAGTTCATGGCCAGAGCATTTTGCCCAAGATTGTCCAAATATTGATTCTGAAATTTGTGGCGCTGAGGTTGGCGCTAATGACCAAGTTGTCGACGCGCCATTAAGCCTCAATTCCCCCCCCCCCCCTCTGAAATTTGTGTAGGTAATAGTGTTACGCATGATAATATTGACATGAATGTGACAGAAGCAGTATTAACTCGAAGTTTACAAAAAAACACGAGTATCAGACCATTATGGGCCTATGCAAAATATTACTGCTAACCAGTCTTTAGCCAGGAGTGTAATTCCTAATAACACGTATGTCACACTAGAGGATTACACACGAAGACACACCCCACAGAACACGAGTATTGCAGAACTGCATGCTACAGGTGTTGGTAAGTCAAATGTTGGGTATAACCAGTCTTTAGCTAGGGGTTTGTATGTTAGTCAATTTGATACTCTTCATACAACAAATACTGACCATGAACCTACCCAAAACGCAACCTCATTGCTGGGTGCAAATATCGAAAATGATTTACAGCAAAGCAAAAATCCCATGTCTATAAATGAACACACGTACAAGTCTACGACATTCCCCCACAAATGCCGTGTCAACAGTCTCAATCACTACCAAAATATGACAGTATCACTAACCGCACTATTTCGCAAACTAACGCTGCGCACGGTCCTGCAATTAGACAAGCGCAGGAAACCATCGACTCCCCAATTTCACAATTTGATGCACGACTAATAGGCCCACACAATTACACAGTGCACGACACTGCGCAAGAACGTCGAGTACAACGCAATGCTTGCACAACTGGTGCTCCATTTGAAAAATATGAAATGCTTATGCAAAATTCTCAAATGCAAAATATTGACCAAGCTAGAGTTTTGTCTGGGCAAAGTAGAAATCCCCCAGCTGCAACTTCTGGGCAATCTGCAATACGCCAAATGAAAATTCCCCAAATGCAACGAAAACTTGTGCAACATCAACAACACACATCCAAACCACTACTACACCCCCAAGTGCACAACGAAACCCAATGTGGGGCAAAAGATCCAAATCCATCATCTCCAAGTTTGGTCCAAGTTTCTCACTCTGTGACACACATTACTAACACTGCACAACAAACCTCTCAGACTGCAGACCAACAACAATGCATCACTCAAGCATCAGGAACTGACACAACTCCGTTGAATGCCGCCACTACATTGGGAAGGAGTGGACAAATGTGTCAAGCAGGGAATTTCATGGGCCATTCCCACCACGCAGCGCTCGGATCTGCGTTTGGAAATTTACAACAACTTGATGACTCGGTTACGCTTAAAGACTGGCTTGAGAAGGCGGACATTTATGTAACAGAATGGGGTATCAGAGGCTCTCACCTTGATAACCTCATGAAAACACTGCTTCATGGAACCTACAAAGCTTGGTACAATTCCATGAGCCCCGATCTGAAGTGTTGGACCGACATAAAGACTAACTTACGCGAAGACCAATTGAAGCCAAAGAGTGATCATGAACTATTTGCTGAATTGTCAAACTATAGGCAGCGAGTCGATAAAGCCCCGATTAAGTTTGTTACCGCCATTAGAGACAAGTTCAATCAAATGAAACACAAAGGTTCTGAACAAGACCAGATAGACTTTATCCTCGACCGCATGCAAGAAAATACGAGGGACCATTTATCACGGACCGCTCCAGTGACGTATGCCGAGCGTCACGTTGAAATCCACAAGCTAAAACCATGGATACAATTTCAGGCCAAAGATAAACAAAAGACTTTCGTTGAATCCCAACACTTGACACGGCTCAACAATCCAAAATACAGCAACTACACCACAAACTCAGAAGTCGAATGCGACGACCGAACAGACTGTTTCAACCAATTGTCCTGAACCCGAGCAACGAACAAACCATGAAACTCGCCCGAAGACACAACAGAGTGAAAACACTACCACTGGGAACCAAACCGGCCAACCTACAGACCGGGATAAACTAATGCTCAACCGACTCAAGTGGAAACCATGAATGGCTGATCTGGTATGTCATAACTGCTCGAACCAGGGTAACATTTTTAGAGTCTGCGACCAACCACTTGTGATAAACCCAGCAATGCTACGATCTCGGGAATATCACCACAACTCGCACATCATGTTGACGGCATCTATAGAGTTCCCATGCATGTCCACAATTCGAAATTCGGAGGATGCATTGATTCTGGCTCTAGACACAACAACATATCCCTTCGGTGGTTGAAAACTATTGCTCCGACAGCCAAAATTAAACCATTCAAAGGTTGCTCCAGCAATCCTCTCCGACGGAAAGACGTAAATTCATCCAGATGGACTGTGACTGAGGTTGGCGCTAATGACCAAGTTGTCGACGCGCCATTAAGCCTCAATTCCCCCCCCCCCTCATCCAGATGGACAGGTCACACTAGATGTCGTCATCGAAATTCGCCACTATGATGTCTTATTTGTTGTTTATGCAGAACTTTCTGATGACTGTATCTTGGGCACAGACTCATTGGATCAACGGGAATGGTACTCGACCTTACTAACGAGAAGGCATATTTTCCAAAACAAATAGGGAAACGGGACAATTTCTTCTCGATATCTCTACAACCAAAAGATGACAATGAACCAATTCTCAACTCGATGTGGAGAATGGCAACAGCTGATGGAACACCAGAGACTTTTTAATGTCCTAAGTGATGAACAATTTGCCGAACTCGATGACCTGATCAACAGCCATAGTGCTGTTTCCCAGGAAAAGCGGGCCTAACAAATGTGCGTGAACATAAACTAGAATTTCACACAACACCGCAACCCTATGCCTCTAGATATGGACAGCCATCTCCCGAAGCACGTCGTGAACTTACAAAAATGATTAGACAATTGGAGGCAAAAGACAAAATCGAGCCTTGCACTAGCGATTGGGGCGCACCCATGTACCTAAAACTAAAACCCAATGGATCGTGGCAAGCAATCTGTGACTATCGCAAATTAAACAAACAAATTAATGCCGATAAATACCCCATGCCGCGAATTGATGAGGTAATGGAATTTTTGCATGGGAAACGTTTCGTGTCAATGGGCGAACTAGCATGGCCAAGGCACCACACTCCTATGACGTTTAGTACTCTTGAGATCCATTCCTAATGCTGGAGAAGTTTTTAACCTCGCAGCTATTTGACTCGCCTTGGACCCAACTGTCCGGACTTTTAGAGGGCTAGAGGGCGACGTCATTCTGTAAGTGTACCTATTTCTTTTTTTTCCTTTTCATTACCATAAACATCAAGTGTTTAACCCTGGGGCCCAACGTATGCTATTTCTAACTCTACCCAAATATTAACTGTGACCCTTGTAAAAGGGATTCCGTTTCCCATCGTGCCATGTCTGGCTGAGATTATTTATTATACTCTCCAATGTTTCCTGAGTGACTTATGTTTGCCCAAACTCAAGTAATAAACCTGAGGAATATTTTACAGTCCCCTAGTATAAACAAAACGTTTCCGACTGTTCTTTGCTTGTTTAGAGTAGGACGAATTGACGTAATGTACATGCAGCGATCCACGGATTAGCGATTTCCTTTGACTGTTTTATATTCATTACCCATTGCGTAAAGCAATGCTGTGGTCGGACTGGCTCAAGGATGATGTTCCAGAAGGAATCGCCCCTCAATGCGGATCGGCCACAGGTGCCCCACGAGTATAGTCCTAAAAATAGGATTTTTCCCCCTGTGGCAGTGCCACACTAAGGGGTGCCTCCTGGCCACCCTGGGACCCCACGAAAGCGGTGGTGCCATCCAACTGCGTGTAGAGGCGCTCTTCACTCAATTCAGGAATCTCCCCTTCCAAATATTCCTGGCCGAGGGCTTCTACTATGACAAAGGCGACAGCTGTTCAAAGGGTCATGATAATCGCCCAAAGTATTACATTTAGTTTCCGTCCAAATAGTACGCGCATACTCATCATCGCTAATACGAGTGGTGTCAGATCTGAATAGAAGGCATGGTAGTTCAGTCTCTTCGAACTTGAAGAAGAGGGCCACAGTATTTATAGGGGTATACCACCCTTGCGAGTAAGCAGAGAATGCGTATTAGGGAAGATTTCCTTCGTAACGGGAAATCATATAACGTTTCAGTTAAAGTAGAGAGCGAAGCAGGCATGAATTGGCAATGGTCCAAGAATCTAAAGTTCCTTAACTGAATAGGAGAGAATCTCTGTACATTCTGTGGGATTACAGAACCCTTTTTCCCATTAAAGTAATTCAATATTTGAACTATTAGATGCCCATCATAATTCTTCAGGTTGTGCCCAAATATACTTGTCAGTTGGAAAAGGATAATTACAAGCTTGACACCCTTAAAATGACAATGACCCCTTCTCTGACATCTGTAGCTTCAAATTGCTTTTCACAAATATAACAATGTGTAGAGTTAAAGATTTTGAGTTCTTTTGTAGTCGGTATTAAGGGAGTAATATCTGACTTTAACATTTCAGTACTATCGCATACTTGTCCTAAATGGAAAAAGAAATCCTCAACACAATCCTATCCAATCTTATCATGTTGCCCGTTTGTATACTTTGTGGGCAAAGATGCTTTATCATAAGCAATAACAATGTACTAATAACCACAAGGTGTGTGTAGGTTAGTTGTATGCTTAAATGATGATTGAGCATTTGGTTCACATGAATTTAATTTCGATAACACACTTTCAAAGTGTACGAACATAATTTACGGAACAGCTCACTGATGATTTCACCTCATAAATTCCATAGGTTGTATTGTAGGCATTTTGACATTCTGTGATTTAAAGTCCCTTCACAATGAGACATGTTCATCCAAGGCTGTGTTAGTATGGAATGACATTATATATTTTTGTCTGTTGGTATGAACCACTTGGTTGGAATGGTTAATACTACACTGTATATCTTTTACCAACAATAACTTGATTTTGGGACATTTAGTCGTTTTGCTTAAATATATCAGGAATTTATTCTGAATCTCGTACCCATACAGAAATATTGCCAAGTTACATACCATCTCAAATATCTTAATCGTAGACTTGTCGGGAACTTAAGACCAGTTATGTTTAATGTGTGGAGGAATTTACGATACTTGTACATGTTATTAACGTTGGAAGAAGAAAGATGTAGAGTGGCAAGAACCAAAAACACATGTTGTCATCGTAATGAACATTAATTACTGCCTTTTTATGCCTCAGGATTTTCTCTAAAAATGTAGTACCACACCCACTGCGGGCACTTCATGGGGTGCAGATCGCACAGCCATGTTGCGCCTCTACCGGGCGCTTGTCCGCAGCAAGCTTGATTATGCGTGTATGGTCTATGGTTCGGCTAGTGACTCGACCGTCCAGATGTTGGACACTGTGCATCACAGCGGTCTGCGTCTGGTGACTGGGGCATTTCAGACGTCTCCAGTTGTCAGCCTCTATGCTGAAGCCTCAGATCCGCCTTTGGCCATTCGTCGGCAACAGCTTGCCATTCAGTATACTGTGCATTGGCGTGCTGTGCGATCCAGTCCTGCTTGGTCCATGGTTTTTGGACCAGACTTGCAGAATGGTAGACGTGGGGTGGGTAAGGGTGAATTCCGCGATAGGCTCTAGCAGTCCTGTCAGGAGATGATGGCGTTTGAACTACCCTGCATCTTGAGGCTTGGGGAGATGCCAGTGGCCCCTTGGCTTGTTCCAAATGGCATTTTCATTTTCGCTCTGGCATCCCTCCTGAAGAGTTCCACACTACCAGCAAGGTACTTGCAGGAGTTCCGGCGGCTGTGTTCTCAGTACCCTGGAGTCCTTGGGGAATTACAACCCTCGGAACCCCTTAACACAACGTGTCCAAGCTTTGCATTCCCGCTTGCCTGGCGCACATCTCTGTAATGTGTGGTGCAGTGGCATCCCGGACCACTGCACTGTGACTGAGGTTGGCGCTAATGACCAAGTTGTCGACGCGCCATTAAGCCTCAAACCCCCCGCCCCCCGCTTGCCTGGCCAGTGGAAAACCATGCTTTTCTGCTGGATCCCGGGCCATGTTAGGATCGGTGGGAATGAGAACGCTGATTCTGCAGCGAAAGGGGCCCTTTCTGGTCCTCTCGAAAGGGATCTCAGCCTTGTTCCCTCAGACGCCTTTCCAACTCTTCGTCTGAGGTTACACGCTTTTTGGCAAACCTTGTGGGACAGACAGGAAGGCAATAAATTGCGAGCTATTAAAGGCGCTGTCGAGGAATGGCACTTGGCATGTCGCCGTAGTCGCCGTGAAGAGGTGGTGTTGGCCCGTTTGCGCATTGGTCACACCCGACTTACTCAGTTTCCTTTTGAGGGGAGGGGGTTGACCCTCTTGAATGTCATTGGTGTTGACAGCCACTTACGGTCCGGCACTTCCTCGTTGATTGTCGCCATCTTGATGGTGTTCGTTGTCGCAGGACATTGCGCAGGACATTGCATGTCAATTGGGTGATAAGTCTGTCCTCCTGTCTGGTGTTTTTCAATATTTGCAGGAGGGTCAGATGTATGACATGATTTAGATAAGGGGGTTTGTATAATATCTCTGTAATGTGTGGTGCAGTGGCGACTTTGACCACTGCACTGTGACTGAGGTTGGCGCTAATGACCTAGCTGTCTACGCGCCATTAAGCCTCAATCCCCCCTTTGCTGGAGAGCACCTTGCATGCTGGCACATACTTCAATCGATCACAGGTGAATCCAGCTGGCCGGTTCCATTTGTTCTCCGACACACGGGCGGTGCCCAAACACACCCCGTGAAGAGGTGGTGTTGCCCCGTTTGCGCATTGGTCACACCCGACTTACTCACTGTTTCCTTTTGAGGGGGGGGGGGGCCCTCGAGAATGTCATTGGTGTCGACGGCCACTTACGGTCCGGCACTTGCTAGTTGATTGTCGCCATCTTGATGGTGTTCATCATCGTTTCCATCTTCCGCATGATATTGCATGTCAATTGGGCGATAAGTCTGTCCTCCTGTCTGGTGTTTTTCAATATTTGCAGGAGGTGCAGATGTATGACATGATTTAGATTAGGGGTTCGTAGAATATGTCTATAATGTGTGGTGCAGTGGTTACCCGGATCACTGCTTTGTGACTGAGGTTGGCGCTAATGACCTAGCTTTCGACGTGCCATTAAGCCTTAATCCCCCCCCTCCACACCCACTGTTCAATAACACGGCCCATGTGCAGATCATGCCCGTTGATTTGAAACACAATCCAACCTGATCCATATTTCCCTTCTTAAAAATAGGAGAAACATTTGTCAGCTTCCAGGCCATGGTACACAGCCAGTTGGGAGCCTAGCGTTAGCAAATGGACGCACACAAAAAATCGGCACATTTCTTTAGAACACGAGCACGCATACCATCATGTTATAGTGGTTTTGTACCCCTAGTGCGGCACCCCGGGGGGTCGAAGAGCAAACAGCCAAACAATAATATTTTCCTAACCTGATCTTACATCTATTACACCATGATTTCCTCCGGATCCTATAACGGTAATAGCTAACCCTCTCCCTGACAACTCCTCAGAATTGCTGTGTTTATTAGCCCCTTGAATCTGAGGTTGGCGCTAATGACCAAGCTGTCGACGCGCCATTAAGCCTCATCCCCCCCCCCTCGAATCCTCTCCCCCGACATTCAAATATTACTCAACATTTAGTGACAATGTAGTGTAAACGGTACCAATAATACAAAGGTACTGTTACTAGTATCGTTTGGTTATTCTCTATCTAATAATCAAGTTACAAGGCAAAACACAATCAGCAAAAAAGAAATACAAAAAAATCCTTCAGCAACATATATTCAACAATTGCTGGGTTTCCTGTCTTTTCTTTTAGTCTCGTCTACACAATAAGGGATCAATAGTAGAGAAGAAAACAAGTGACCCACAATAACAACCAGGAAAATTACGAGATTAACTAAAGTTCCCAGATTAGAATTCCTACTGTAAACCAAACGGATTCACACCTAATCTGGTACACAAATTTCACACACTTGTTCCACCAATATTTAAAGCTCAACTGAACCAAACCAAAGTCAAACCGTTATCATCCTTTCTGTATCCGAGAGCTTATTATTAACTCCAATTTAAAAAAAAATACATAAAATGATAAAAAGAAAAAAATATCCTTTTCAAAAATATTTTCAAACAATAATGGGGAGAAAAGATTCTTTCCAAACAATAATCTCCTGCAAAATGCTATGTGCGGTCCCTCACTCACTTCTCAGTAACCTTCAGAAGCTTCGACGCGCCATTAAGCCTCAATCCCCCCCCCCCCCCTTCAGAACTGTGGTCAGCCTCGGGTCCAATGACCGCGGATCACACTTGTCCATTCGCTCCAACTCTTCGTCCATGGCATTTAATTCCCCGTGAAATAAACTTTAGTTCTCAAATAATCATCAAAAGAAATGAACAATAGTGCTAATTAAGTTTGGTCACTGCTCAGATTTCAATGCTGATCTTTAATCTTAACTCAAAACTCCCGACGTTAACTTTGGCCACACTACTCTCACTTTTACAATTAACCATGGAAAGAAATTAACTGCGACTGTCGCCTAAATCTGTTTTTGGGGTACTGCCATGAATTACATCTTGTTGGGGCCTCAAGCTCCCTTGCGCTCAAGAAATTTTACTGTTTTAGTTCTTATTGGGCCGGGCGGAGGTCCTGATTGCTATATTTCCGGCTTCGAAGGGGTTTATATATTTTGAAACCAAACTCCCTGAGCGTCTTGCCGAGTCTCAATTCCCAAACATCCCAAAATACCTGTGCATACAGCGTCTATCTCCCCCCCTCGCAATTCATGCACCAAGTGCGACCAGCAGCAACCAAACTCGTAAGATGTCTACCAAATCCAAAAACCAAGGAAAACTACAAAATCCCCAAGGAGTTATCTTCAACAATCATGGAAAAAAACACCAATGAAATCAAACCACCCGCCCAACAAATGGCAGGTGACCAGCACGGAATGTGCACGAAAACCAAATGTATAAAACACAAGCAATAGTCGCAAGAAACACCCTGTGCAATCAAATGTCACGTTACAAGCCATTGCCGGTACACCACTCGCCTGTCCTCCTTGGTCTTACCCGAAATCTATTGGTGGCAGGTCACCTTCACCTTTCCACATCAACCCTCCCTGCCAACATTTCAGCAACAATTGGTCAACAATAGTTTAACAACTCGGAGCATTTTCGGAACCATTACCACAGTTAAATGTCAGATTTCACACCGAATAGAAATTATTGTTTTCACATTCCGTGACAGTTTCGAGCCAGGCTAAGGGAGCATTTTCAGTTCTTCCTTTTCCCTCGTCTTCAAAATCGTCCACATAACTAAAATGCACTTTTAAACAACCAAACCTCGTTTGGATTAAGTAATCAGTTATATAACACTAGGCTGTTTAGCACAACAGAACATATTGTAAGTGGCGTCTCATTCAACAATGCTCCACCACTTTGCTTGTTACTTGGCCATGCAATAGATACAAGCTGCCACTGATAGTTTTACAGCTGGTAGTTTTACTGACATATTTACAGAATTAAAGTAGTTGTAACTTGAGTTAATTATTTATTACACACAGATGCAAGAACACGTAGCCGTACACAAACGTACAGATGCATAGGTGATGCTATGGCTAGGCGTACAGATTCCGGACGTTTTTTAAACTCGTTTGTTACCTCCATGATTATTTCATCTCGTAAAACACCCGAATCGTGGTTTTCTTGTACTTGTTGTCGTCATTTTTTGGGTTTGTTTGGTCCCGTAAGTTGTGGCTGATTCGTGATTGTTAAAAAGCACGTTTTTCTCGCGCACATTTTTTAACGCACCAACAAATAAGGCGCTCATCCATGCCAACATTTCATGGGGTTTATCTCGAGCTGGTATATTTTTTGTGTTGGTCGGCCAAGTCGACACCTCACAAAATTTTGTTGTACAACAAAATTGAGGGTTTGTTTACACTTTCGTTTTCACCTGTGCCCGTTTTGCAGTTCATAATTTGCATTCGTGGATAAAGCACTAACAACTTTTTGTCGTGCCATGCTGTTGCCACCAAAGTGTCCGATTGGGTTACTTTTTTTTACAGTTTTACTTTGTTCAAAGGGTAGACTTTCCGATTAGGCCTTATTGTGCCACAGATGTAGGTTTTATTTTTCAAGTGAGTTAACCGTAAGTTGAACGGAGCTGCAAAAGTTGTCGCAATAAATTGTGCGATGGTATTCCTGAAATGCAGGTGATAATTTCATTACATAATCATAGCACAGCACTTTCGGATTCAATGTCCGTGGATTTTCCTTTGTATAGTTTGGAAATTGTAGACGGTATTTGTTTTTTGGTGATGCTGCTACCCAAATCTTGATGCCCCTTTCGCTAGTTTCATCGGTATATCCTCCTGAAACCCAAGCAGCCCGTAATTATGTCTTCGTAATACCCCTTGGTATATAAGGTAACGTGTAGGCACACAATACATTAAAAAAAAAATAAAAAACGTTTTTTTTATGTTAAAATTTGAAATCCAGTATACTGGACCACAGGTCTCTACTAAGTAAAAAGGGGAAACTTAAAAACTGAAACACTCATTTATTTCACAAGGCAATTTTAGGAATGAAACGGGAAAAAATATCTTTATCAGTTTGTACATACAAGAACACCTTCGGTTTTCTTTTTACAGTTGAAAATTAACTTAAAATCTAAAACACTTGGTGTACTTCGCAAGGCAGTTTTAGGAATGAAACATTAAAAAGCAGTTGTTATCAGACTTCACACACAAGAACACCGTACAACTTGTAAAGGGTGTCCATTTTAACGCGCCCACTTTAAAAATGCTCCCATTTAAATATTGTAAGTAAATTTAGCCTGCGTTGTAACACATTTTGAAGACCAAAGGTTGGGATTTAATCGGACTGCAGGATTTTAAGGCCGCAGCTTTGGCATTATCAGTGCAGACAAAATGGCGGAACAATATACAGTGCGTGAACGTACAGCGGTAGTGAGATTGTTTCATGAGAAAGTCTGTGACACCGCACGAAAAGCACTCTGCTCCAAATATAAATTATCCGATGTCACCTGGTACCCTCTCATCGAACTATTCAGAGAATTATTGAAAAATTTAAAAGCGAGGACACTGCAAAATAAATCCAGAAGACAGAGGAGAATATCGAAACACTGCAGGCGTTAGTTGCTGTAAGTCCAAAAAATCTGTGCGTAGGGCGTCATCAGAATCTGGCATCTGGAAATTATCACTTCACACTATACTCCGATGTGATTTGAAACTGTTGTTGGTTACAACAAGACAGAGCCACACCTTATTGTTTAAATGAAACTCTTGACGTTTTACGAGGACACTTTGACGACAGGTCGAATTCCGGACGAACCCCATCAGCATTGCCTCCTTGAAGCCCAGACATAAACTCGTGCGATTTTTTTTTATGATGTTACCTTGAGAACAGAGTGTATTGTAGTAAATCCCAAACAACAGATGACCTGAATGACATCATTACGCGCGAAATACAGCGTATTTCTGAAGAGACATTACACGTGTATTGATAACTTCATTATCAAACTAGAATGTTGTGCACAATGATGGTGGTCACATTGACCATGTTATGCAATTCTCTGATCAGTAAATGAATAATGGAGTCAATTGAGAATAAATCCCAAACATGGTAGCGGTCAGCTGTGGTGTGAAATTTCATGAATTGCACACTGTTCGAAGAGTGCGGAGTTTTAAAAGTGGGCGCGATAAAATGGACACCCTGTACATAGATTTTCTTTTTGCATCCTTCGTTTCTACATTTGTTACCATTTTTACTGCCAAATTTTTGGAAGATGGGTGGCATTTTCTCGGCGGTAGGCTTTAGTTGGTACAGTGGTATGCACTTACTGCGTTCTACACATGCATGAGGACTAACAACATCATCATCACGGGATTCTATCAGTGAGTAGGCAATGCTGAGTTTAAAATCAAAACTTATCAGAATTTCCTTATGAGCTCCCTAAAGTGCATTTCTGTCAGATCGCTACCAGATCCAAGCATTTGACACAGCTAAATCAAAGAAGTGAACTATTGCTTGAACCGTCCATTTCTTGCTTCGACTGTACACTCGATAATAGCTGATCATTCGATCTGCAAGGTTCACCCCTCCCATATACGTATTGTACCATTTAATACAAGCTAGATAAGGGATTTCAATAAACTTGTTGTCAACTTTTGACCACCTTATGCAATTTTCAGTTGGTAACACTAAACATTTTGTTGAGGCCATTGTTACCGATTTGTTGTTGTTTCAAACGATCACAGCAATATTTTTTCTTCCTTCACTGTTTGATGACCACCTGTCACTGTTTCATCTATTCTCGTCGTAATGACATAGGACAATTAGCAGAAATTCGATTAGCCAGCGATAGTGCCTATACTTAAAATACCTTTCGAAAGTAAGTGGGTTAACAAATCTATGGTGGTAAAAAAATCTATCAAAATACAAAATATTTCCAGGTACAGGGGTTTCAGATAGCCTACAAACAGCTGAACCTCCAACTCCAAATTCACCCTCATCACTCAGGAAAGTATTCTTGCCCTGGTATACTTCAAAATCTAGTATCAAACCATCAGCACAGAGCAGGCTCAAGGGGCACGCGAGCAACACAGCCGTGTAGGGCCCCCCAGGATTAAAGGGGACCCCGCACGGAAGCTGGAGCACTCATCTTACTATAATGAGAAGGCAGATTATGGATTGAAAATCTTTTATATTGTGTTAATTTAAAGAGAAAAACCAGGTGAGAATCTGTGCAAAACCGGGTGAGAATCTGTGCTATTGCTTTGAAACTTCGGGAATGATGTGGATCAATAATTGGTCAAAGTGTTGCGCGACCCGAAACCGATACTTCGCCTTTAGTTGGCAGTTTGACAGGAAACGCGAAACATTGAAATGGATAATCCGTTCTTGCTCCCCCTCCCCCTTTTTTTGTTCGTCTCACCTTTTTTTCCCCTTTTACTTTTTTTGCCCTCTTTTGGAAGTATGTGTTTGGTTTCTTTGTGTGTTTGTTTGCTGTTATGGTTAGTAACTATTTTTTTCCCTTTTCGTGGCTGTAATTTGTAATTTTTGCAACTTCATTTACTGTTTTTGTGGTTCACATTCTTTTTTTGTAATAAAAACAAAAAGTGAAATGGATACTGGCTTGGACTGTATGAAATATGATTGTTTAATGATTTTAATCGGACACGCATGAAAAGATTGGGAATAAAATGCTTTTAATTCTGCACGTATGAACCTGGGGGCCCAAGTTACTGAATCCACATAGTGCCCCAAATTGTATTGAGCCGGCGGTTGGCGCTAATGACCAAGTTGTCGACGCGCCATTAAGCCTCAATTCCCCCCCCCCCCCCCCCGGCCCTGCATCAGCATTTGCTAATACAAAATTCTAAGCTCCACAGGGTTAGGCTTATTTGGAACATATTGTTTTCACTAACATTTTCCAGATAAAGGAATCATTTGTTCATCTATGGAAACTCACAGGTCACGTGGTAGTTGCACACATTTGCTATGAATTTTGTCTAGCAGTGGCCGAATTTTCCACAGCCGATCGGTGTTACTGCTTTCACTGCCGTCGTCTGCAACATTAAGATTTGCAAGAATAGTAAAGTAGAGGTCACGTGGAAGCGCATTTGCGATAAGCGGTACTTGAGTCTTTGCAGCCCAATATAACCTTATTTGTGGGTACTTCAAGCAACCCGTTACAAAGTTTACCCCAAAAAATGCCTCATTAAGCCTCATCCTCCCCCCCTCCAAAAAAAATGTTTTTAAAACTTTAACAGATATTTCGGCTTTTTTCCCTAATATAACTGAATGCTGATTTGAACGCAGACATATTCTTTCAAACATATTATCATCAATAAACTCATTGAAGTAATCATGAGGGGACCATTGTGAATGGGGATTGATGTCATTCAAAGATTTAGGGTAATTTTGCTGTTCAGTTGAAAGCTGGCTGAGTAGTAATAATGCGTTGCGGCCCAAAACGGAAGTGACGTCACTTGTGACGTCACTTCCGGTCCAAGATGGCGGCGCCCACAGGGTGAAAAAAAGATGGCGGGGAAAGAAAATGACATCAGAAAGTGGATGGAGTCACTCCCCACGTCAAAGGAAATCGCCATTAAGAACTAACCTCATGGCCCTCGTTGCAAATGGGGCACAGCCTACAACGAGAGCACACCTCGCATCCTGCACCTACCCACCCACCCTTCCCTCCGTTAATCCGGCGCCTAGCCCGATTATTGCACTTGAAAAGAATGAAACACAAAATATAGTTCGTTATCTTAATTCCGTAACTGATTGACAAATAAAGGAAGAACAACGAAAATACATACGTTGAGGCAGATGAAATGAACCATTTCTACAAACGCTAGTTTTACGTGAATGGGTCCCTAAGAAAGACATGTAGAAGTTAGCTAAACTAAGATAAAAGAAGCGAATGTAAAGATTAAAACACGAAATAACGTATTACACGTAATATGTGTTTGTAATTCAGTCCATCCTCAGTAATCCGGATGCCTAGATCACCGTCCTACATAGAAACACCACTTGTTAAAACAAAAAATAAACACGAACAAAGTAAATGATGAATGGAATAGTGGGTGTGAAAAAAAAAGAAAAAAAAAAGGAAGACAAACGTACGGTCACCCTCTTAATAATCTCGCGTACAGTTAGGATGCACGGACGAGTCATGTTGGCAACGCGAAAACCGACACCACGGTATATAAACGATATTGCGGTGATTATGTCATCACCACGCTCCAAAGATATTCAATTGAAATGATTACTCATCAAGTCGTGTGTCAATGATGTAGACACCAGAGGTATTCGTGAAAGTCGCAATTCTATGGAATGTGTTTAATCAGTCTATACGATCATTACCACGCTGTTCATTTCTAGAGACTAGTATTCAATTGAAATGATGACACGGCTAAGGTATAGCCGCGAGAAAGTCGTGTCTCAATGGAAGGTGTTTAATCTACC
>JAHWFP010248189.1:230-12042 GCA_023313725.1 Lithobius niger
TTCAGGGTGTTTCTTTTTTAGTATAGTTTTTCTTCAGGATGTTTCTTTTTTAGTGTAGTTCCTCTTCAGGATGTTTCTTGTTTAGTGTAGTTCCTCTTTATTACAGATAGGCCCCTAAACAACTATGTCTCGTTTAGGTTAAGACATTCTTTGGTTAGAGGGAAGGCTTTTGTTTTCTATAGTTACTCTTTGTAACGTTTCCTGGTACGGTGCTAATTAAGGATGGAGGATCTAATTCTAATGAATGTTTACCTTGCAGCTAGTTACTTTCCAAATTTCACGACTCTCGAAATCGGTTAATAATAACGACGATGTTATTGGGTCATAACGACAAGACGAATAACATCGAGAAAATTATTACTTCATTCTGGTGGTTTAATGTGCAATAAATCTGAGTTTAATGTATACAAAGGATTACAAATGACTGATCATAAACGGTACAATTATGTACTCGACTTGGACATTGATTTCTTGTAATACAAAATAATAATAAAGGGTAATGTAAACACAGAAATAAAGGTGCATCGACAAACGTTCGCCAGTTGTTTAAGGAAAGTCTAGTCTGCCACTTCAAACTTAAGTTAAGTAGGTACTTAAAGGTGAATAACTGTGCTACATTATTTCTTGTGTGTGTGTGTATACGCCATTGGTTTATTTCTGACTTAGCTTAGTAAATTAACTAGCAGCAGTTTAGTTTTCAATATATGCCTGCATCGTCCTTTACTGACAGAAAGAGGAACCCGAATTCAAATTTTTTGGGAGAAATATCCGTGCACTTAATCACAAGTATTCAGTTTGAAAGATCAAAATGCGGATATGAGTTTACAAAATTGGAAGTTTGGTCTTCTGGAGAGTTACCATAGTGTATTGCAGTCCAGCATGATTGGTAAAGTTTTTGCCCCTTATTAACGACATTCATGGGTACTGTAGACGTGGCTGAGCAAGGTTGCTTTTTAGTCTTCTGTACAGCCGTACCGGCTGAAAAGACTATTGCAACGACTTTGTCCGTCCGTCCGTCCGTCCGTCGCTTTTTTCAACTTCACAACGGTACCAGAAATTGACGACCACTGTTTACAACGTTCGATTCAGTGTCAAAAGTTAGTTAAATAACACGGCAAATTAAAACATCGTTGCCTCCTTATAGCTAATAGACTTCTTCGAGTAACTAAATTAAATAATAACATTTCATCGTCGAATTGAAATCCTAAAGATTTGTGTTAACGCAGCCGTAAAAACAAAAACATTTTAGCTTCGTTTAAAAGAGTCTTGTCGCATTGTTGCATGAATGAATAGGCTTACGATCGAACTAAATTCTCCATTAGGCCTATCTGGTACTTACGAAACTAAAACTGCCGTTAAAAAAATTAGGCCTAAAAAATGAAAATTAGATCTAAAATCACGTTACCATGGCAACGTCAATAGTTCCTACGAGTCGCTGCTGCAGCGTTTCTCCTGTCCCTTCCCTACTACCACTGATCTATATTAGGCTACGTTGCGCATTACGTTGTAACACTAATTGTGGGCGCGGAGGCATAGCATGTTGCAGAAATGAATATAGGCTTACTGTATACAATCCAAATCTCCGTCAGTTGCTACTTACAAAATTAAAGTTGTAAATTAGGCCTAAACGCTGACAATTATGCCTAAAACGTAAAATTAGCTTAAAGCTAACACATTTGTAACGGACAATTCTGATGGTTACTGTTTTTAGATTATATAATAGAGATAGCTGTTGTAGTGCATGATAGAGGTGTGCGCCTCAACATTGGAAGTGGAGGAACTGTACAAAAGACCAATGCAACTAGATAGTCGCTGTAGCCCCTTGTTTTATTTTCAATTTCAAATCGTAATAGTGCAGAAAAGTTTTTCTTCGACCTCCTAATCACAATCAGAAAAGAAAAAAAAATCGATAAAAATTGTTAGAGGTGCCCACCTGGGCCTAAAGTTTGACACTGTAAGTCAATGAGAAACATCGCTAATACTGCAAAAATTATTTTGGACTAATTAAAATACAGATTTTTACATTATGTCACTGTGTACTCTCAGAGACCAATAAACGAAGCCAAAATCAAAAACATTTTCTTTCTTCCAGAAAACAATACGAATTATCAGTCATCAAAATCAGGAAAAAAAAAGCATTTTTTGCCGATTTCTAGCCATAAATTGAAACTAAATTTAGGGGCAAAATATTTATTAAAATTTAATTCTGGCTTTTTCTAGTGGTCTCTGACAGTACCAAATGAGATAGTGTAAGAAGCTGTATTTTAAAGTAGTCAAAAATCATTTTTTCAGAACTAGCGATGTTTCCCATTGACTCACCACTTTAGACCCAGGTGGGCACCTCTAAAAAAATTTATAGATTTTTTTTCTTTCGGAGTAGTGATTAAAAAGTCGAAGACCAACTTTTCCGCAATATTATGATTTGAAATTATAAAAAAAAAAAAAAAAATTTTTTTTTTTATCCACCCTACTGAGCAAGTCACAAGTCCACCATCCTGTAGGGTGGGATCATGAAGACGTAATTGTTTTTTTTTTTTTTGGGTGTGTGTTTATGTGGGTCCAGTAAGACCAGTAGTGGTGTCTGTCAGATATACTGGGATTGTGATTCTTCTTTCATCTTTAACCGTATATACTCCTCCGTTTTCCAATTTTAGAAAGAGAGATTCGTTGGAAACCCTGTTGCAGTAAAGAAAAGAGACGAAAGAGACCTGGGTTCGCTCTCAACCTCGTCTCCAGTCGTAAAGCAAAACACGCCATCTCCAATTTGACGTTGACCACGTATCAACTTCGTATTAACTTTTGAACCCTCGACCATCTTCGACTTACCGCACTTAAAAATTAATGGCGATTCACCATTCGGTAGTTCTTCAGCATATATACTGGGGAAATTACCCAGCTACGACGCGAGAGGATGAAAGAGAAAGAGAGAAGAGAAAGGAAAGAAAAAGAAAAGAAGATAGGGAAAGAGTAGAAGAGAGAGAAATAGAACGAGAAAGAGAAAGTTACGAGCGAAACGAAGAGGAGACAGAATCAGAGAAGAGCGAAAAGATGGGAAAAGAAAATTTTCCAAAGACTCACTCATTAAATGAGTAAAAAATACAAGCTTTGGAATACAAAAAAAAAGAAGATGAACAAAAAAATAAGACTATTAAAGAACAGTTTTGTAACAAAACTTCATTTACGAGGATTTCAGAAAACAAGATGAGAGAAGAGTTATATAGACATGAATAAGACGAAGGTATCACTTCCACTTCTGTTTCATCTGTGCTGCTTTACATTAGTTTGGGACCACTCAGTATAAACGTTTGATGAATATTGTAACTGGCAATATGCCTGATACGGTATCTAATCACTAGGCTTTGGGCCTATTGTATGCAGAGTGAACGGATCTTCATTACAAACTTATATTTAGTTTTTATTTTAATGACGATACCACATTTGTTAATAATTCTTAAAAATCTGGGTGCAATACTTAATGGGCTTTGTTGGGCTGTTTGCCTTTTGGTGTGACGTACTGCTGTTCTTCGCTGGCCTTTTTCTTATTTTAGCCTTTTTTTTAAATGTATGTTAGGTGTCAAATTTACGTTAACAAGCTTTCGTTTGCTTCAGCATTTAGTTTTTGTTTAGTTATTTGTAGCCTCCTTTTCGCAGCCAACACTGAAGACGTGGGCCATCGCCGCGAGTAAAAATAAAACAGCACGTAATAAGACGTTTAACTGCAAGCCAAACAATCATCAGTACGATAGTTTTTAACAATAGTCAGACGATTCAAAAGGTGCACAATACTGCTTTGGTATAATATTTGACACCGCCACCAACGAAAATGTTGAGCTGGCACACCTCTATCACGCAATGCAAGATAATATATTATTTCCTCACTCTATGACTGCAACAGCGATCTCTATTGTATAATCTGAAAGAAATAACCATCACAATTTAGGTTTAAAATGTGTTAGCTTTTAGACCTAGTTTTAGGTTTTAGGCCTAATATTTATCTCCGATCCGATTTACTTTCGTTAGTAGCAGCTTACAACAGTGGTTCGAGATTAAGCCTATTCCTTCATGCGATGCAACACGGTTTTGGTTTCGAGTCTTCACGTTACCGTGGCAACCAGGAATTGAGAGAGGCGTGCATTGTTTCGTGTTTCGTGCTTTCGTGTTTCGTCTGATGTCGTTTTATATATCGCTTTATATATCGTTTTATAATACCGCTTGGCCTTGATACGACGATTTCAGGTTTCATATTCGGGATTCCCAACGCTAGTGTAGATGCCACTTTCGTTGCCATGTTGAATTGAATAATCTTCAAAGCATTCTTTTTTCAAATGAAACTAACGTGTGTCGTTAATGGAATCCTTTTGTTTTTATGGTTACGTTTGTTACTGTAGTGGTTAAATGCAAGCATCAAATGTTATTATTTCGTTGAGTTACGTCGAAAAAGATTATTAGCTAGAAAGAAGCAACCAAAATTTAATTTGCCGTGTTTTTTAAAGTTCACTTGACTTCCATTAGCATGGTGTATGCTTCGTCGAAATTCCTTAACTATTCACGACTCCAAATTTACAATGGTGAGCGTTAGAAATAAATTCGAAAATTTTAAAATTGTACAGTAATAATTGTTCGATTTACGGCAAATTTTGGCTCAGCAATACTAATTAGGGTATGAAACGTTGTACCAAATTTCATTCCAGTCAGATCTTTCGTTTGGGCTCCCCCCAGACTAAAAATGTGCAACCAACGGACCAGCATTTTGCAAGTTGGTGTCCGTTATAGGCTACGCTTCGCTCGCTCGCTCCGCCAATTAATCTAACGGCGCTGCGTCATTTGACTGGACATTGTTGATAGTGATTAGCAACTAAAATCATATTTTCTCATCTTGATAAATCCCAATGCGGCCGAAATGTTTCAAATTATGGAAAATGTAAGGCGAAGGGGCAAGGATACTGAAAACGAAAAGTGCCCACCATGCATAGAAAGATGCATCAATCAAGTTCACTGTTACTGAAACATCAGATCGCAAAGCATTTTTTTTTTTTTTTAGTTACTAACATAAAACGCCGTTATCTACTGGATGTTCGTATTGTTACAGCCCTTGTTGCTTCCATTTATTCTTATGCAATCCACGGCAACTGATTATTTTGTCCGTCATTACAG
Source organism: Lithobius niger (assembly GCA_023313725.1). NCBI lineage: Eukaryota > Metazoa > Arthropoda > Chilopoda > Lithobiomorpha > Lithobiidae > Lithobius > Lithobius niger. The sequence goes on from JAHWFP010248189.1 coordinate 5,385, forward strand.
TTCAGGTATTAGTTCGTCCAGGCGTTTACAATCAAATTTGAGGACCAGGGTTGACTGTCTAAGCCATTGTTGCTTGAAGCATTTGGTTGCAGCTTGGAAAAGATACGAAATTTAAATTCCTTGGTAGCGGATTTCAAAACCCTCCTATGCATTTGCCCTGACTCCCACAAGCCGCAAACCCAGCAACAAAAGGATCATTTTCAATGACCGTGCATAGGGCAGTGACACGACGTAGTATTATTGTATATAACTCTATGGTGGAGCCAGTTACTGGGTTAGCTGCAAGGTGCACTGGTGGGGGAAAAGAAGAGCGTTTTACTGAAGCCAATGCTATTAGACTGGATTTCTTAGACCTAAAACGTGCGATTTTTGCCGATTTGTTGGCAGTTGCTGACATTTTTAAGCAAGTGGAATCTATATTTTCCAATTACAACCTAAGCAGCATAAGGGATTGGAGAAAACAACGGGTTTTAAGCCTACGAAATCCACTCTCAAAGCACTGTCTTGACTAGAAGTGCCGTTGTTTAACCCACCATTTTAATCTAGTGCCCCTTGCAGGTATCTCTCTTGTAGCCATATGACGTCACTTGACGCTGCTCTATTCGTGTGTAAACGTTCCGTTGTGTATGCCTCTCAAATTTTTCGCTAGCCATGAGCAAAGAGTCTACGGGATTTAACATGGGAAAAACGTTGCTTTTAGTTACTGCTTAGCTAGACAATGTCATGACAACAAGAAACTGGCGTTACGATTGAAACATTATCGCGAAGCAATGTTAAAGCTAAGTTTTTTTTAAAGCTTTTAAATGAAAATGTGGTTTCTTGCCAATTTAATTTTGAAAAAGTGGCCGAAATTGTTCACAGGTGCGAAGCGAAATATCTAGTTTTATTGTGCGCGCAACGTATCTTGAGTCCAGCAGATATTTTATGAGTGGCTACATCTTCCTGGAGGGAGCGGCTCTGATCGACGGCAGCCATTGTTTTCGTAAACGTGTAGGATATCAACAAGGTGCTCTGCTATCGAAAACATACAATCGATTATCTGTATTCGTTCTGGGGCGAACTCAAGATAGGCCGCGGATACTATAGTGGATAGTGGTTGTTAATTAGTATTGCAAACGAGTAATAAATCGACTGCAATCAAAGTGTACAGCAATTTTCAATTTTAAAACAACCATTACACGACTGCAACTCACTATTAGGGTTACCTGTCCTACAACTTCGTCGTGTGGTCGAGATCTTGCTTAAAAAAAATGTCGTCTCGAAACTCAACCTCGATTAATCAGTACGCGACCTATAGTGTCCGCAGCCTATCTTGAGTTCGTCCTAGAATGAACACAAATAACCGATTGTAATTTTTTGGTAGCAGAGTGCCTTGTTAATATCCAAGATGGTTACAAAAACAATGGCGGCCGTCGACTAAAGCCGCCCCCTCTAGGAACACATAGCCGCTCATAAAATACCAGAAGGACTCAAGATACAACGCGCACACAATAGTCGCAACGCTACGTTACAATAATTTTGAAAACTTTGTTACTACAAACGAATCCCTCATGGTTTTTTTTTTTAATTTTTTGGTGTGTTTTCGTGGAGACTTCGTGTTTTTGTTGAAAACATGAAGTCTCCACGTTTGTAAAGAGTGTTGTTGCGTGGGTTTGAGAGCGTGTTGCTGTGCACACATTTTATCTCTGCAGCTTAGAGACGAGCGTTAACGACATTCGTGAATGGTGTAGTCGAAACTGAGCTGTTGCCAGCAATCTGTTAATGCCCTCTTCCCATCTCCTCCCCCCCCCCCCACGCCCCGATCAACCCCCACTCCCACTCCCCTCCCCAGTCGTAATTGGGAACGTGCCCGCAAATTGGTTTGAATGGCGGAGGGACTAGCCAAAGAGCATGTTTATAGTTTCACAGGGAGTTGTGAAAGACTGGCATGATGGGTATGTCGTCGCAGCCAAAAGCCTGACCGCTTTACTTCAAGGGTTGAACTCGTTCATGGAATTCTTCAGCAATGTCATGTTGTTTTCACGTCGTTGCAGCCTTTTCGTGCGGTGGTTTCAAGCAGAGCTTGATGGCGATAGAGAATTTGTCACGGTATACCAGTTTGTGAAGGGATGAAGAGTTCACTAATTCAAAAAAGCTGGTTTTAATTTACTTTTTCATCTCGCAATATAGTTAACTGTTAAAGTGACGCATCTATACGTTGATCGCTAAGGTGCTTTTATAGCTGCCATCGTGCAACATATTCGTTACTGCAGCTTACAGGATGTTAGTTAATAAAACTCGCCGTAGAAAAACAACACTGTGGGTTTTGTTCGTTGTTGTGGAACTCAGCCTTAACTCTTTCGTACTATAGGATGTACGCTTATACAAGAAAACAAAGGAATTAAATACTATCGACGAAATACGAGCTTCTCGAGCTCCTCTTGGTTGGGGGGAGGGGAATCGATGCTTTATGGCGCGTCGACAGCTATACTGTGTACATCAATGAGTACTTTCTCAGCCTCCACACGAACTGTGTACTGAGAGTACACAATTTGTGCACTGGTAGTACACAAGCTGTGACGAGAATGTGTACTCTCGGTGCACAGACTGTGTACTGCCAGTACACAACTCGTGTGGAGGCTGAGAAAGTACACATTCATGTGTACTGTCAGTACACGTCGTTTTCAGAGTGTAGGTCATTAGGGCCAAACTCAGTCAAAATGCAGTGGTCCAGGTTGCCACTGCACCACACATAACTGAGATACGTGCAACCACTTAGTCAGAAGCACAGGCGAAGAGTCATAAAAATCAGTAAAAACGTATATTTCGATACCAACGTACATACTGGGGAGCGATACCTTCTTCAGAGATTATTACAGTGTGCGCGGCCTATCTTGAGTTCGCTGCAGAACGAACACAGATAATCGATTGTACGTTTTTGGCAGCATAGTGCCTTGTTGATATCCAAGATGGTTACAAAAACAATGGCGGCCGTCGATCAAAGCCGGCCCCTCCAGGAAGATGTAGTCGCTAGTAAAATGCTTCCAGGGCTCAAGATACGACGCGCACACAATAAAAAATAAAAAGATAAACAGATGTAAACAAACCCCAAATCAAGAGGATGGGAGATCGAATCGCGTCACGTGCCACATATATGAAGTAGTACAAGCACTAAGAAGTATAACGATCAAAATGAAAAGCTGGTAGCCTACTTTGCGCTTACATAAAAAGCGTAATTTGCGACGTTTCGAAGCAATCCCCACAGCGTTATCAACCAACAAAGGACACGGCTAACGAGCAAATGTCAACTAAACACTTTAAAATTCATAAAAAAAACCCAGTGGGGGGGGGAGGGAGAACAAAGCACGTAAATAAAAATAATTAATAAAAATAAACTTAAGGCAGGTTGGTAAATGCCGCTAGGAACCTGACCTCTCGCCTGCAGGCAATACACGGAAAAGCGAGCACTTTGACGGTTCCTGGGAACCTAGCAGGGCAAAATTTAGCTAAAGAGAAAAAAGGCACGTTTACGCAACAACTCGCCTTTGCATTCTCGCGGCTATAGAGCAGTGACATTTGCCGCCCTATTGACACCAGTATGGGTTTTGGAGGGCATAACTACAAGGTGCACAACATAAAAATGGAGGGAAAAACAACGGAAGAGCGGATTTCTTAGGCTTAAAATAACGTTGTTTTCTCCAACAACAAAAATCGCGCGTTTCAGGTCTAAGAAATCTCTCTAATTCACAGCATCAGCTTCAGTATGACGCCCTTCTGTTTCTCTCCGCAGTGTCCCTTGCAGGTAACCCATTAATATTATACCCAAATATTATACCCATTATACCCATTAATATTATAACCCAAAATATTTATACTAATGCTACTGGCGCAGACAATATTAATTCTAAGATGGTCAAACTTTGCCTCCCTTTTGCAATTCCGGCGATTACTCACATTATCAACTTCTCCATTACCTCTTGTAAATTCCCTGATTTATGGAAACTGGCTGTGATTAATCCAATCTGGAAAGCAAAGGGCTCTAAAAATATTAATAACCTACGTCCTATTAGCATTTGACCTTGTCTGTCCAAAGTTTTAGAACGTGTTGTGGCAAATCAGTTAAAAGATTATCTTCAAGAACACAGTATTCTTAACCTTAATCAGTCTGGTTTCCGAGATAAGCACAGTACTACTACAGCTCTTTTAAAGATTACTAACGACATTTTCAAAGCTATGGATGAATCAAAATTTACTTCCCTTGTGTTGCTGGATTTTGCTAAAGCATTTGATACGGTTTATCATCCTCTTTTACTTTTCAAATTGCATGCAATTGGCGTGGACCAGCTTAGCTTAAGCTGGTTTAAGTGCTACCTTTCTGGTAGAAAACAATGTAATCGTGTTAAAGTCAAACATCTCCTTTTCTCAGTGTTCAATCTGGTGTCCTACAGGGCTCCATTCTGGGCCCTTTATTGTTTGCTATTTTCATTAACGACTTGCCTAGCCACATTGTTAATTCTAGCCATCACATGTCCGCTGATGACGGCCAGTTAGGAAAGATATTCTCCCCACTTGACAATAACTCTTGTGCTGAACTTAACCGTGATCTTTCTAATGTCCATAATTGGTCTACGGCTAATGGAATGGCACTTAACGCTAATAAGTGCCAGCACATCATTGTTAGATCACATCACCTTTTTCAAAAATATCATATTTACGATCTCAGTCATTATAATACTATATCTGTTAATAATACTACGCTTAAAACTTGCAATTCTACCAGAAACCTTGGTATTATCTTCGATCAGTGACAAACTTGGGAGTCGCATATTCATACACAATGTCGTGCTGCCATGCAAAGGATTAGATTTCTTTCTAAGTTTAAACATTTTCTGAGCATTAGGACCAAAGTTAAACTTTCCTCTGCCTTAGTTATTCCATTTTTGGATTACTGTGATACAGTTTATTTTAACGCCACCAAATCCTCCCTCAATCAGACTCAGAGGATCCAAAATGCGTGTATACGTTTCATTTTTAATCTTAAAAAGTTCAACGGTGTAAGAGACTATCTTAAAACTATCAAGTGGCTCCCTATGGCTCAGAGGCGTTCTTTGCATTCTCTCACAATTGTGTACAAGTCTCTGCATTACAAAGAACCATTTTATTTGTTTACCTTATTTAATTCTGCACTGGCTGGTCACAGTTATCCAACAAGATTCAGTCATGGCCGCCCTTTCACTCCCCCTCGCTGTCGCACTACTAAATACCAAACGTCGTTTCTGGTTCAGAGCATGAAGTTATGGAATGATTTGCCCGAAGTCATTAAATCTTGTTCTAGTGTTGGAACTTTCAACGCTCAATTATTCCGTCACTTGTTTAATTCATAAGTTGGTCACCATCCCTCTTCCACTCTTTTTCTTCCATTTTTTTTCCTCTGTCTCCCCCCTCCCCCAACCCCCACTGTATCCCATCTTCTTGTTTACTTTAGTTTTTGCTATTGTCTGCTGACATTGTACATTGACAGAATAAAAGCACTAAAAGTAGTTAACGTTTTAAAAAGCCAGCAAGTGCACATGTATACAGTATAATGCGACGTTTCGGGATTTATCATCCCGTTGTCAAGCAAAAAATATATTTTATAGCATAAGCTACAAGTCAACAAGATACACTTAAGATGCTATAAAATATATTTTTTGCTTGAGAACGGGATGATAAATCCCGAAACGTCGCATTATACTGTATACATGTGCACTTGCTGGCTTTTTAAAACGTTGACATTGTACATAATTACATGATGGTTTGGGTTAGGTGTAAGAATGGGCCTAGTGCCGAAACCTCGCCCTTTGTGGCACAATCAATTTTTATTCTTGAATTTGTCGATCTTTGTACTTTCACGTGCTACAATAAAGTTTACTATTATTATTATAATATTAAGGCTCCACCATAGAGTTATACGCAATAATACTACGTCGTGTCACTGCCCTACAGAAACTAGAAAGCAGCTAAAATTCCAACATGGACGCAGGTTTACCTCTGCTGGCTCGTAATGTAAACAGTCACTGATGCGCGTTCGGAATCGACTTAAGAAAATTGTCTCGTCTGGAGGAATTCTTTATCTTATTGTCACTGATTATAAGACTGCTGCAAGCCTTTACTCAAACAATGTCAGACTTCGGTAATCTAGGTAGCGTTGTTACCATGGCAACCACACAGCTGCCATCCCGATTAAATTTTTAGCTCCGAGAAGGCAAAGGCGAGTCGTTGCGTTAACGTTGCCCTAAAGGTGCGTTTGCGCAACGAGACCTTCTCGCTCGCCGAACGCTACTTGCTAGTCAACCGTTATTTATTTACGGCTATAGATTGCAGCTTCTACTCAATGAATGCGTTAACACATAACAAATTAATATATTGTAAATAACAAAACGGATGAAGAACAAAGCGCAACAGCCATTTTAAACATTGCTACAACATTGTTGTCGTTTCACGCTATTTCCGAAATTTGATATTCTCGTGCAAAGAATAGAGCAGTGACACGACGTAGTATTATTGTATATAACTCTATGCTGGAGCCTTAATGGGTTAGCTGCAAGGGGCACTGCAGAGAGAAACAGAAGGGCGTCATACTGAAGGCGATGCTGTGAAGAGTGATTTCTTAGACCTAAAACGCGCGATTTTTGTTGTT
>JAHWFP010248191.1:0-16320 GCA_023313725.1 Lithobius niger
CCTAACACGTTTCATCTAAACGTATGCTAACTTTCATGTCAACTTTGGGTCTGGTTGTTAACACACCTTAACACCTCCCAGTAGCTCATAAGTGTGTTCAATTAACTAACAACACTTGTTTTATTAACATTGTTTAACATTGTTTGTATAAGGCGGCAAACCAATTAACCCTATTACCTTTAACTTAGAGATTATTGGTCTTCCCTTTCCTTTTATGTACAGATGCTGTTGGTCGAAATCACACTCTACTAATGTGGGACGTTGGTCATAGAATGGTGACTGATATCTGAAAAATATTGAGGATAAATGTCCGCCATAAGGTAGATGGTAAACGTCCATCATATTGTGTTTTACGTGGATATCACACCTTTAAAGTTAAAAAGGGCAACGTTTGTGATGTGTAAACCTGTGAACCGCTACAACATCACGGGGGGGGGGGGGGGGGCCTTGTGACGGGAATCGTTATGTAACGTCACAGGGCTGTTGTAATGAGGTTGCACCTCTTCACACATTTCCACTGTTGTTGCGTCATGTGTGGATATGCCCGAGTGTATGGCGATTAATTCAAAGTAAATGACAAACTCACGTGTCCGTGCGGGCCGACAATGCTTAGCGTAATCACGTTGTATTCTCTGTTAAGCTATTATTAAGCTTCCTTCTTCACTGAGCCGAGCTGTCGAACGGTTCAAAACATTAAGACCCATCAGCAGAATTTCCGCCATGTTTGGCCTTGAAATTCTACTGCCGACTGTTTTTACCATGTTCTAACTAACGTAGAATCAGGAACCTTGATTGACACAGTAGAGCCCACAACCATGTAAAGAAGATGTCTTCTAGGGCTTTAAACTTTTTCTAGAATTTTTACTCTGTCTTCTAGGGCTTTAAACTTTTTCTAGAATTTTTACTCCCATGTGACGACGTCGTCACAATGAATAACCAGAATAAACCAAGATTTGCCGTCATGGGTTGTCATACGTTTTTTACTACTAACTAGTTTTACTTCCTGGCACTGATCAGTTGTTGGCGACGTAACCAGACGGCTTCGACCCCGGACTCTGAGGGGCTCGCAACCGTCCTGACTCTTTCTCCCTCTACATTAGCGTATCCACTGAGCTATAATCACTACGGAGATCGGCGCCGGGACAACTCCAACTGCGTAGGTGGAAACGACAGTCTTGTCAATCCCCTACCCCTTTTGGGGGGCAAATTCGTTTGCTTCCCACAGATTTCAACGGTTAATTTATTTTATGTTATAATCTGAGGTAATTATTAATAAGAGCATGTAAAGCAATTATATTGCGTTGCTAGAAGAGGTATTCTTGAACCAAAACACGAAGAAATAGAATGAACTCTTTAGCCATATTTTTTCATTAATCATGAAATAATATGAGGGCAATTGCCCTCATACTGTATTGCCCAATTTCTAACCCTGTCACTTCATTATTACATAGTACCACAGAAGTGGTAAAGCAACTAGCATCCGCACATCGGGATGGTGGAGGTAGCAGGACCAGTAACATTGGCAGTAGCAGACTGTGCACCATCTAATAGAGACAGTGTGGGAGGGTGGCAAACATCTTACGGGTTCTGTCGGGCACTTCATGGAGTGCACACTGCACTGTTGTGCTGTGCCTCTACCGAGCCCTTGCCCTCAGCAAGATTGATTATACTTGCACGGTTTATGATTCTGCTAGTGACTAGAATATCTAAATGTTAGAACCTGTGTACCACAGTGGTCTGCGTTTGGCTATTGGGGCATTTCGGACATTCCCATTGGTCAGCCTCTATATTGAAAACTCGGAAGTTACCTTTTGGCAATTTGTTGGCAGCAGGTAACGAATTCAGTATGCTGTGCGACTGAGATCTGTGCAATTCAATCTTGCTTGGTCTATGGTTTTTGGTTTAGACTTGCAGAATGGCAGATGCTGGGTGGCAAGGTTGACTTACGTGACAGGCTGCAGCAGTCCGGTTGGGAATTACTGTTGATATGCTCCACTTTTTAAGGCTTGGGGACATACCAGTGGCTCCTCGGTGTGTCGAAGTGGCATTTTCATATTTCTTCTGACAGCCCTCCCGAAAAGTTCCACACCACCAGCAAGGTACTTTCAGGAGTTCCGATGGCTGTGTTATTGGTATGTTGGTTATCGACGGTGCTTCACTGATGGGTGTAAGTCAGAACTTCGCAAGGCATGTTCTTGTGAGCATGAGGAAGCCATGTTTCCCATCATATTCCGTCAGGCTATTCTGTGCTTCAGGAGCAACTGGTACTGGCACAGTGCTGTGGCCATCTGGACCAATCGAAGGCTGACACACGATGGATATGACCCACCCAAACTGTTGGCCCATGGCCCAAAAGATTAAAAACTAAATTTAGCCCATCGTCTCCAATTTGAGAATAACGTTTGAGTAATACAATATACCTACAGTTGTTCTTTCCAACCATCCAGTTCCGTACACATGGTAGCATTCAGACTAAAAGTTGGCACTGCAAACAAATGTAACGTTTTCAGCAAGTTCTCCCTTCAGATCTTGGCTACTACCAAGAAATTGTTTCATCAAGTCGTGAGTCTCTAAAGATGACATACTAATAACAATGATGTCACCAAAAATACTTCCAAGATGATTGGAACCAATAAACACTACAAAATTTAACGAAGTGTTAAAAGAATTAATGTAGGGAAAAATATCACCATGGTTTGGTGGGTGAAGTTTGCATCCTTTACCAAAGGAAAAATTGTGACCGATTTCACTCACTGACCTACAGATTCATAGGTCGTTTGCTTTAGGCCAGTGCAGTTTGATCAGGCACAATTTGCTGATAAATTTGATTTCACATCCATATATATTGCTATTCACGACGAAGCACATTTTATATTCGGAAGTGTAAAACTTCTTGGCAATCATATCAGCCCCCCCCCCTTCCTTTCCAAGGAGGCTGTAAATTTTGACAAATTGGGAAGGAAGACGTGGTGTGTGTGAAACTTTGTGGTCAGCATGAGGGAAGAAATGTGATGTTACATAAAGGGTTACATAATATCTTTACAGAATGAAACGGAAATTATTCATCGATCCAAGTTTAGCTTGCATGCAAGTTCGTATTCCCGTGTGCTCAAGTAATGCATTAGCTTTGTCGCTGATTCCACTGAAAAGTAACAAAGTCTGATTTATCCGACAAGGGTTACATAATATGTTTACAAAACGAAAGGAAAATTAGTCATCTAAATGTGTATTCCAGTGTGCTCAAGTACCGTATTAGTTTTATCGCTGATTCCACTAAAAAGTAACAAAGTGTGAAATTATCCTACAAGGGCCGGTTGCATGTATGAGAGTTAAAGCGATGGCCAAGTAATTGTAAGTTAGGAATAACAGTCATTTCGGTTGCTCCAACTAACCGCAAAGCAAATTAACTTGAAGTAAATAATGAAGCCTCATGCCAATTTCCCCCAGGGTTTTAGTATATATATCCAAGATGACGTTGCTAACAGAAGCAGAAGCATAAGCTACGTATTTTACAGAAAACGGGTATATGAGCGTAAACGGAACCCAAACATCCCAAAAAACGAAAAAGAGCTCATGGTATAACTTCTTCTAAAACTACAGAAACATAAATAAAAACACCAAGCCAAGCCGGTGACGACGCTGCAAATGGATAAAGCATGGGAGAAGTATGAACTGAACTGAGTGAAATGTCATCGGCTCTATGAAACACACAAATCTATGGGTTTTTTTTTTTAAAAAGTCCTGGGGTGCTCAAGTTGAAGAGCAGCTTTTTGTAGCCATGGTTTTTTGATCGTTTTCGGAAAAAAAATTTGGGGGTAGGGGGCTTGTTGTTAGGCTTTAAATGCGGGTAAGTGGGTGGGGGACGAAAGAACAATTTTCATCAGACCACATCAACAATGCAATGACACGAAAAGCTTATATTAGTTGTCTGAATGGGCTATTCACATTTTCGTTTTTTGAGGGTGGTTAGCCCTTTGAAATCAAGCAACAATGTCCAAACACGAGTAGAGAACCGCAGGTGAGTATTGCATTTTCTGCGACGCCAGCACACTTTAAAAAAACTAGCAAAGAAACTTGTCGTACAGTGATGTGGTTCGACAATAAACATCAATTAACTTTAATTTTAAAATTGAAAAGCACCACGTTCAACAAATAAATTTAAAATAATGAAAATTATGACAGGCTGCTCACATGTCAGAATGGCATCAGGCTTCCATTTAACGTCAGTTAAATCGACGGTTAAGTAATTACCAGTTATAATTAGCCAGTTAGGATGCATTTGAACGAGTGTCTGACCCTATCACCCAGTGTAACGTTGCAGTTGCTAATGTTTCATTAGTAGGGGGTGTTTGTGTGCCTCTGCCAAATCGCGAATTTGCACTTGGAAGTATAGCATTAAGACGCTGAGATAGCATGAGGACACATTGACGTATCATTAGGCCACTGTGGTAACTGAGGTTGACCAGCGATTACAGATTAACTTGAGTTGTTGCAAGAAACAGACAGATAACTCGCTGTTTCAACGACCGTTAAATTTAACTATTGTTGGTGCAACCGGCCCTTGATCGTCTGTTTATGCAACCTACAGTTACATAGCCATCGCTTTAACTTGATAATGGTGCAACCCACTCAAGTAACCTAACATAAAGTAATACCTTAGTTGACTCACCTTGTGTAATATCTGATTTACCTGGTATTCATCCCTGCTATTGTACACTTTTAGCCTTGGCAAACGCTATCTCCCATTTTACGAACTAAACTATATACTTACATAACCTAGGAAATAAGTTTAGTAAATAATAGTGTGTCGAGTACGTGATTGTTTATCATAGTTTCATCTGTATCTAACAGAATATCCACATGTGCGCCCTGTTATATTTCTAGCAAAAAATAAATAAATAAAAAATAAAAGTTAAACACAAAAAAATGTACGAAGCTATTGATAACAGTATATCTAGAGCCTGTTTATGTTGGAAATTTATTCATTAAATGGAACTGATCTGCCGTTTTAGATCGAACGAGTGGTTCAGTAAACTGATACCAAACAATTACTCTAGTTACCGTGCTCCCATAAGAAACCTCACCAGGCAAAACGCCGAAGGAGTATATGATGTGGGTAGGTATTTAAGGTTATTTCTAAATCTTTTCATGATCATTAAAACCCGTGAAATTTGTTTTGTACGATAATTGTGTACTATGGATCTAAATAAATATTCACAAAGCGATGTACAATATATACAGGGAAGAGTAAAACAAGCCAAACAGTGAAAATCATACACTAGAAATAACGTAACACCATCCTTATGCACTTAGGTTTTGTCGAAGTGGCGTAACCGGGAATCAAACTGGTAATCCAATTCTTCCCCAGATTTGATGTTGCCTCTTCGAAACCGGGTCATGCCACTTAAACGTAAGTGCATAAAGGCATAAAGGAGCCTTATTGAACGACGTTATTTTAGAGTATGATTTCCATTTTTTGGCTTGTTTTTCTCTTTCCTTTACGATGGATCTAAGGGACGTAACGGCAGCGCTACCAAAAAGTGGAAAAGTAAGTTAAAATAGGCTGGCCTTTCACGTACTTTAAACGCTTTAAACTAATTTTCTTTACGCTCAAATATGCGAAAATGCATTATTTTAATGTGAAAATTTGATCGTTCCAGGAAAAACGAAAATCATACAAGAAAATGGAAAATATTACAATAACTTTGCGGAACCAATTAATTTTTTCATTGAGAGCACATTTGCAGTGCGCTGAAACCAGTCAATTGCAAATAGATGAGTCACACTATAGCAAAAGTGTGCATTAAATTGCTTACATCGGTCCATCGGCCCAAAATCAATGCTATGCCTCTCTGTCCTGTTCTCCAGCAACATCGGCTGGCACCGGCGTCCCACTTCCAGGCACACCCCACGGTTGGTTGTCTCCCATCCCTTTCTGGTGGTCGCGCGCCTATTAGCAGACTGAAGGCTGTGGTGCGGTTTACACGGACTTCAGGAACCATGATATAAGACGGACACTGCCTCACCATCTTCTCCTTCCTTCACGCTGGACCATGTTGTTGTGTGGTTTTGTCTGGGGCATGTGGAATTGGTTTTGCGTGGTGAACGGGTACTTTCAAGAATGTAATGTTTTGCTGTCGTGATTTGTTGTACTAATTTATATTTTGCTGTGCTACCTGGTTTGTCCTAGTTTTAGTACAAGATGCGTGGTCGCGGACCGATTTCCTGTTTCAATAAATAAATAATAATAATAATAAAACTGACTTATTACCCTACATTCGTTTTGTGTAGCAGCGCTGATCTGAAACACCGTTATCGGATGAAAGGGAGTAGTATAAGATCTACCCCTAAACAAAACTTGTTAAGGATTCCCGCTAAGCTTTTCGGCTGTGTGAAATCGTGATATCAAACGCCAAGCTCTTCAGCAAATCTAATCCCACCGAGTAATAGTTCGAAGGTTAAATGAAATACATGAAAATTGCTTACTGCGCAATTTTCAATTATTCAGTTTGAAGTATTAGTCGATGGGATTAGCTTGGCGAAAGAGTTTGGCGTTTGATATCACGACTTCACACAGCCGAAAAGCTTGGCGGGAATCCTTAACAAGTTTTGTTTTGGGGTAGATATAAGATATTTTTGGTCCAAATTGATGAAATCCATTGTTTTTCTTAGCAATTACTGAGGAGATAGAAACAGCAATCTAGTTTTCAGGTCAATTTTTTTTTTTTTGGGGGGGGGGGCCTTTGTTAGATTTTTAGGGCAGCAGTCATTTTTTTTTGATTATCATTTTTTAGGCCGCCCTGAGCAGCCAGGTCGCGCGGCCAACGGTCGGTGGCGGCCAAAAAACACGGCGACTGGCCGCGCGGCCACGTCCGTTTTTCATTGATAATTTTCGATCACGTGGTGAAAAATATATCCGCCTGCACGCCGCCTGAGATCCCAGTGGCCGCGGCGACAGGCTGGTGGCTGTAGCCAAGTGCGCGTTGCTACATACACCACAAGCATTCTCGTTGGCGCAGGCCGCTCAGTGCGCGGGCGGCCTTATTAGTACTGAAAACGCACGGTTTGGCATTGTTACATAAAAACAATGTTTAAAACAATGTAAAACAATCAATTTGGTCGTTTGGAGCTCCCTAACCCCTGTACCACTTGACCAATTCGAAAGATCCATATGAAAGTGGCACAAAATGCTAAGAGCCAGCTTTATTCACTGCAAGGAAGAATTTATTTTCGTGATACAAAAAAAGCGTTAGTAGTACGTAGTAAGTAGTAGTAGGCAAATATCACCGTTATTCACGTCGTTTTTTCAACAAGAAAATGGTAAGCTCTGTTATTAATAGTGAATTGTATGTTGTCAGGCGATCAAAGCCTCCCGATCCAACAAGTTTCAGCCTTTTCTGTCACATAGTTATTTATCCTCACATGCCTGAATACAGCCAAACTACCTTTGCTATAAAGACATAACGTGTCTAGTAGTCGCCATGCTGATATATATATATATATATATATATATATATATATATATATTTTATCTGGATGTTATCGTTTATCTTGGCGTGCGACACACTAGCGTGTCTCTTGAAATCGGCCGCTTTCCGAGTCCTGGGTCTAAAAATGTCGAGGGCGCCCGAGCCATTGTTGGATTCCAGCTAGGGAAAGCGGGCGTATCCGTCTTCTCACCCGTTTTGAAGCTATCAGTCCGACGTACAGACTTGTTGAGCGCAATGGCGCAAGTAAGCGCGAGTGGAATACATTTTTACGAAGAATATTCGTAAGACGCAATGCTACAAGCAACGGAAAGAGATACGTTTAATTTTGATAGTTGTAGCAATGTTGTATGAATTTTTGAACGATTCTTTTGACGTTTCAGGCGTGTTGTTTTCAAAAATGGTTTCATTTAATTGATTATATTCAGTTTTTTTATTCCTTTTTTTTCATTTAATGGTAACCAACGTCTGCAAAGCAGCTGTTGCAATGTTGTGAGATTGTTGAAAGTTGTTCTTTTACTTTTTAAAAAAATTATATTTGTTTGTTTTCTTCCATTTTTCATTTAGCACAAACGAGTGCTGGAAATCCGAGTCCCAACATTTTGCCGTTGATCCCAGCCCTTATTCATTGATGTGATCCCGTCGTGCTCTATTTTTACAAGAGGACTGAAAGCTTCAAAACGGATGAGAACATAATTATGTTTTCGCGGGTTTACCGACTGCTAGGACTAACAATGTCAAGAGCCACAGGCCCGAGCGATTGTTGGTTATTTTCACGGGGAAAGCAGGCGATAACTTCTTTATCCGCATCTCATTATGACAATAAAGAAGTACGCGACCTCATTGAGGTAGTGCACGATGTATTCGAGAATTTGTTTGAGTTGTCGAATGATGGAGATATTTCGGAAGAGTACAGAATATATTGTTGGCGATGGTTGTATCGGAACTTCCACAAAAAAATTGCGTGATGTTGTAGTGTTTAGTCCACGTGAAACATCACTGCTCTATTCAACCATTAGACACGTAGCTAAACCACTATATGCGTAGAAGAACACTGCTCATAAAAAAAGTAGACGACATAGCGATTTAATGTTTTATTACGCTTATAGTTTCAATACAATGTAGGTAAAATTATACAAAACTTTGTAAAATTACGACTCCAGGACAAAAAAAAGAATAATGTGTGGATTTATTTCATGTGTTTATGTTATCGAATAGTATATTTTTGATATTGGTGAAGTTAAATTCAATTAACGCACACTCGTCTACGTTTTTTCTTTTTTTTTTGGGGGGGGGGGGGGCTGGGGGTGAGAGACGGCAATTTTGCAGCGTTCTGTAGTCAAATCATCTCCTTTCTGTTCATCAACTTAGTGATGAACGGACAGGGGATGACTACACTAAAGAATGCTGTAAAACTAAGCCAAACAAATAGGAAACTGCGACACGTATATGACTACGTGAGCATCCAATTCTCGTTTTTTAATTTTATTGATTTAATTTAGATCAGCTTTTCACTGTAATGCTGCAATATTGCACAGCCAAGTAGCAGAACACGACGCATACATACTCCATTCGTACTTAGCTTGCCTACAATGTTCAGAACTGAAACCCGGTCTCCTTCTCTAAAATACTTCCTAGGTCAAGACTTGTCAAAAAAAAAAACAACCTGTGACTGACGGATGTGGTATGGGAGGACACGCAGGTCTTCACAATCATAATACGACCTTTTTGGGAGAACCGCTGCATTTTCCTTGACTACAGGAATTTGTTTACAAAATATTATCGGAAGATAACGGTTAACAATGCCCAAAAATGATTTAACGTTTGTTTTAGTGGTTTTCTGAACTCCATCCAGAAAAATTAGACACCCTGTTTCTTCACTGTGACTAGTTGAATCTTTAAACCAGTCTCTTTAACCTGGAAGGCATGTTTTTCGCTCGCATCTGCCACATTATTCCAACCAATTTTTACTGTGTGCTGGTCAGCTTCTATCGTTTAAATTCTTCACTTGAAGAAGAAGTGTGAAAAGAAGTTGATTTTGGGTATGATTCTGCCTACTTGTTATGAAGTGTAGAAGTCAGTGCATAATTTATTAAGGACTGCAACTTTGTACGCGACTTTACCAATTTCGATTTTTCCGACTTCGATTTTTCCGATTGCAATCTTTCCGAAGGCGATTTTTCCGATTGAGGCTGCGAGTTTCCTGACTGGAGAAACTACACTAGCTGAATTTCACTCTTTCATTCGGTATTATGCTCAGTGCAGAGAGCTGTTACTGACTTTGAAGTAAAATCCAAACATACTTGGATTAAGATGTGACATGCTAGCACTAATTGATCGGCTCGGGTTGGCATTATTTAAGTTAGGGAGGCTAGCCATGATAACCGCCACTGAATTTACATTAATATCTAATGAATTAGATGTTGCAAGCACAGAATCAGTACGAAAGATGAGGGAATCTGAAAAGTCAATCTGAAAAGTCAATCTGAAAATATGAGGGAATCTTTCGTGAGTTGATCATTTCAACGATCTTGTAAGTCGTCGAATGATGCGACTCCACCTATGCAATTCATTTTTTTTGGCAATTGTTGCAGCTGCAGTTTCTCTGATTTCTCCCAGATTGTATCAAATGCTTTGATTTCTTGCTTGGTATGGGTAACACGAACTTCGCAAGGACTTATTCGAAATTAATATAGAGGTGGCACCGGAAAAAAGGGTATGCCGGTTACCCTTTTGGTTTCGTGCCTACCGCACTGCATACAAGACGTAGACATTTGAGGGCCTAATTCAAGAAAAACAAACAATGTCTGTTTTATGATGTTCAACGAAAGTGTAAAGATTGAACCAAACAGAAGAAAACGTCATTTGAAACGACGTGTTACTATGAGTAGCCAAATCAAAACTGCTGCAGTCGTATGGTTGGTTAGAGTGGCGTTTAATGACGAATTTGACGTCTTTCTTACACCATTCCACGTTGTGTTGCTGCCGCGAGCAACCAGTCTGGTAGCAGCTTAAGAGCTCTGGCGTGCACGTAGCTCCTCATGGGACCCCTGGTAGTAAGCTGCTGAAATGTGCTAAATTCGGGTTATGGACAATCCAACGATTTAAGATAACACGATGGTAAGATGCAAGTAAAACCTGGTCGTCCATCACTCTATCCTGATACCTTGAGTTACTGGTGAATGGCCAGATGTTCAAGCAGTATGTTTTGCTTTCTAAAACCAGTCACTTGTCATGACAACTTGAGTTCTTAAGTTACAGGGATTTTCCTACTGTATACTTTTAACGATTATCTATATTTACGTTAAATTTCTTCAAGTATGTTCCCGGGTTTTGAGGTTGTGTCATTCATAGTACTTTTATATAGAGTGTGTTCCATTACGTTTTTACGGTTTACACCTATATTAATTGGTTCTTTTACTTATTAGAACCAGCGAGAAGTAATTGCCGAATTGCCCTAAAATTTGTGACGCAACTGTCTATGAAGAACATGGTGCGTAACTTTTTCCTTTAACAAACGATGTGTTGACTATTTATATGAAGCATCACGAGGAATCTAATTTTAGTTTCAAGTACTAATAGTTTAGGAAACACATTTTCGGCTCACAAAAATACGACTAGAAAAAAACCTCCTATTGGAATAGTTTTTAATTTTAAGCATCGGTAAAATAAACGCAATCATCCCAGAATGATCACACGTTACAAGTAGTTAAGATTACTGAAGCTTTATTGCCGACTTAAGTTCCCTTACCGCCCATCCATGGTCACTAACCCCTACTTTTTTGGTACTGAAACTTCTAAAGTCCTTGCCCCAAACACAGCTCGTTCATGCCTACATTTTTTTTCTGTAAACACAGGCAACGTAGGTGGTAGCCTGTGGTAATGGTTGACACCATTGTTATGGGACAACCAAAAGAACGGCTGCCCCATTTGCTGTTTGCTTTAGCTGTACAAAAATTGTCCTTGGACTCTTATTTGTACTTGACGAAAAATACCTCGAAAATGGTCTGATGAAGGTATGAGTTGGCTAAATGGTTATCGTTAGCTGTCTGTGAGCCTGGTTTTTATTGAAATCACTTGATTTTGTTTGACATTCATGTTTTATCGTAATATCCTTTTTATTAGCGGATGATTATAGTTGAATATGGTTTAATTATTATGTATAACGTACAGTATTCTTCTTGACTTTTCCATAATTTTGACGTCGATTTTGTATTAAGAGTGGACTGGACATACCATACGCTTCTCAATCAAAAACCCACTGATGCTGATATTAGTTTGACCAGAGAGATGGCTCATAAATTGTGGCATCCAAAATTGTATTTCGGAAAGTGTGTCGGAACTGCCTGCTTACTCGTAGGGCCAGATATGCAAGGACCTGAAGGAGACATTGTATTTGGTCGTCTATTTCATAGTGAAGAATATGGCTTCACAGTTTTCTACAGGTTCGAGCTCTTCATATACATAAAATAGACCGTTTGATCTAATATTTAATATCACCTGGAAGTACTGTGTCGAATGCAATATCTGCTCAAATCCGCACAGCAGGCAACATTTACATTTTAATTTTAAACTTCTTAATTGCTAAAGGGATTAATAAACATAAAACATGCAAATTAGGACGTTGTATGCAGTCTAAAGAGGCTAGTAAAACCGCTAACAATTCCAAACACAGAATGAAAATTAAATCCGTTTAGAATACGTTGGAAAGGCAAGTTTTGTGTACATTTTTTTTTAAATTTTACTGGCATCTCCATGCTAAAGTGTTTCAGTTCCACTTTTCGTGCAAATATTTTAGCATGTTTTCCGTTGTGTTGCAAAATTTAATTCGGAATAATTGAAATTATTGCAAGAAATTTGGAAGAAAATTGGAAGAAATTTTGACGTTAACGTGAAAATGTTAAATGTAGGGTTGTAGGTGATATTGCATTCAGCTCATTAGTCTACGTGATCTTAAACCCTGCATCTTCATGTTAATATGTAGGTGACTAATAGTCTAAGATTTGAGTTACTCCAGCACGGAAGAATATTTTAAGACACATACGTTTAATTACACTATAGACAGGGAAAACAATAGTTTTATTACGGCATATAAATGAGATCTGAAGACCACAAACAATCTATTGGTTGTACGCATAGGCTAGCTATAGATGGTTCTTCCCAGCAAAGAATTTATTTATTTTATATTATTCATATCATTGGTTAATATATCACCTGAAACTAAAATGTACTGTCCCCCAGTTAAGGAAAGAGCAATGGAGAAGCCTGGTCGGCAATTACGCACTATGGTTACCTGGAGAATGAAACGTCCGTCTTATAGAGCACTTTAGCCTAGTGGGGAGATAACTTCCGGTTGGAGCGAACGCTCACTCGCGTTCTGGTGTTGATGCAGGCAGCATGGGCTGCAAGCTGCAGTCATGTTGTAAAGCCATGTTTGTTTTAAGCCATGTGGTCAAGTGTTGTAACCTTGAAACCTTCAAAATGTCACTGTTAAATAAACAGTTGAACTTTAAGTATTCTTCTGGAACTTCTTTTACACGCTAATAGTAATTTGTAGGGCTAGGAAATTTTCTACAGTGGTAGCAGACGTGCGTGATTTTGGGAAACGGACATTTGTGCAACGTGCATATTATTTTGCCGATAGTGTTGTCGGTCATTTCAAGAAGGAGCCTTTCAGACTTACAGTATGGTAACCTAACATTAACATTTTGGTGGGACCATTTAACGAAGTTTTGTTCAGTTTTCCGTCGTAGCGGAAAAACCCGTTATAACGATCTGGTTAGGCCTATCGTAGTAACGAACGCTAGTCGTCCAGTCGTAGCATTGGCTTTTGTGCTCGCAGCATTGAATTATTTTGCTAACAGTGCTTCAAATAGAACTCGTTATGTTGCGTATTTTGTTAGTAGCAAATCCAACACTTAGAAATAAAATTAAACTAGTGACGAGACACCACGTGGATTTTGACAACCCCCGCTATAATGACATCGACAGCGTTAATCTGTAGATAATTCACGAAGCATAAATGCCTTTCGACAAATGCAGGAAATATTCCAGTGCACTCATTAGTCATAACAAAGTAATATATTTGTGTAATATATTAGAACTTTATATATTTATATATATTTATGAAAATATATATTTATTTGTGGTATTAGACATTGAGACAAATGAAGGCAGCTCTGTGGTGCGTCTTGTGTAGCGTAACTTTGTTTGTAAACATGTCGAGTGACGGGTGGTCAATTGCTATTTCCAAATTAACTGTGAACAATTATGAATCTTGGAAAAACAATTGTCGTTTTCTGCTCCAAGAAAAGGAGTTATGGTCGTTTGTGGATCAAACTGAACCAGTGTTATTTGCTTCAGCCTCAGCAAAGCAGAAGGACAGATACAATCATCGCAAGAGTAGGGTCATGGCAATAATATGCCTTAATGTTGAAACACGAATGCAGGATGTCATAGGAAACTTGTCTGATGCACATGAAGCGTGGGAAAAACTCAAAACTATTTTTGAGAAAATGTCTAGGGCTCGTGAGGCTAAACTTAGAAGTGAATTTTTTGTTTACAATTAGAACAGAATGAGCCCATGGCATTATTTTTGGCTAGAGTTGACAAAAAGACAGCTGATTTAGCTGATATTAAGGCACCACGTACAGATACAGAAGTAGCATTCCAATATTTAGGAAAGTACTCGTACTCTTCGGGCACACTGTCCAACAGATCTATCACTGGAAAGATGCAGATTTCATTCCTTCAAAGGTTAGGGAGCAACTTCTAGCAGAATACTCTAGATTAAAAATGGAGCAGCCTACTGCAACTGCATCAAATGTGATGGCTTCAGATGATCCCGAGTTCGCGAAAGCATTCGCTTTATTCCAAAAGTGTATAAACGTGCACCATCTCATGAACAATAGCAAGTAGGCTTACAATTTCGTCAAGGTGAAAATTCCGCTCGTGCGTGCTTCAATTGTGGTGAAAAATCCCATATGGTTAGGGCCTGCCCTCATCTAGCATCTCAAGCAAACGAGAAAACCCCAAGTAGCAGTTGAGGCAATCCTCGACGTAGTAGAAGTAGGGGAAGAAATAAAGGGGATCCATCCAGCACTAACGACCGGGCCGGCAGTTTCTATGTTGGTATTGACGAGCAGATCAATTCTTCAGCAGTGTGTGTGTGGAAGATGCATATTTTACCCCCAGTGCGCAGATTCTTGGAAACGTAATACAAGGTGATCCCAATTGGTACCTGGATTCCAGTGCTACGCACCACATATGTACAAATAGCGATTGGTTTATTTCACTTGCAACAGTGCAAGATAAGCAAGTTTGCCTTGGTGAAGGCGCGTCAAAAATTGTTGGTATCGGGCAAGTTACCATTCAAGTAAGAGTCGATGATGTTACATGTACTATTGACTTACAAAATGTTTTGTATATTCCGACCTTTTGCAAAAATCTCATAAGTGTTGGTTGCATCGATAAGTCTCTTCACATTGACATTTTTCAGGGACATATGAGTGTGTACTTACATAATGCAAATGCATGCCTACTGTATGGCAAGCGAATCGCAAACAAGTTGTATTCTGTATGCAATGTTGTGTCTCATAAGGTCAAACCAAAACACGTGAATGGAGCTGTAGCTTGTACCTTCGACTCAAGTAAGAGTTCCTTTGGCTTAAGTAAGGAGAATCAAAAGGGGGACTCTAAACGAAGTAGTGAAGTTGATAAGATCAATGTAGGTGATGAAGTTAAATCCAATAAGTCTGTTTCAGTGGAAACATGGCACTCGAGGTTTCGTCATCAGCATAATTTGGGCCTGATAAACTTACAAAACTCCAAGGTTGTACATGGTATACAAGTGGGAGTGAAGCCTAAATCTCCTCAGTGTGAGGTATGCAAGGTAACCAAATCGACTAGGGTCAGTTTTAAGGAGATTGATGCAATACAGAGTAAGAAGCTTCTCGAGCTCCTTCACATGGATGTTTGGGGACCAAGCCGCACGGTATCCTTGGGTAATTGTAGATATGTACTTACTATAATTGATGATTATACTCGTTATGCATGGGTGTTTCCGATCACTGAGAAAAGCGACGTGTTTCAAACGTTTGTTGACTTTCGTGCAGGAAGTGAAAGACAATTTAACCTCAAAATTGCAAGTGTCCGCACGGACCGAGGTATGGAATTTTGTTTAGGTGAATTTTGTGATTATCTACGTAAGTTGGGTATAAGATACCAGCGTACTAATGCCTACTCACCAGCTATGAATGGAATCGCTGAGCGATTTAACCGCACGTTGATAGTAGGGGTACGTGCAATACTTCACGAGACTTCACTGCCACGCAATCTTTGGGCAGAATTTATATGTACAGTCGTGGCCAAAAGGTTTTGCAGCTGAAAGAGCTCCAACAATAGGCCGCATGGGGCGGGAGTGTGCGCTGGCTAATTGCTGGCTCGAGCCTGCATTGTTGCCCGGCAAGCATTTTTTAAGTAAACTACGGTAGTCTAGAATGATTTGGAAACGAATGTCATAACATTAACAGGATTCCAAAATTTAGCTTGTTTATACAGTACTTTCTATTTAATACGATTAGAAATGTAAGCTAAGGCTTTGCAATTCTTTTGGCTATACTAGATAACAAAAATAACAGAGATAACGGGAGAAGATAATCGACTTAAACAAATGTCGAGCATCTTCCGCACATGACATATTTGCTCCTATTGTGAACCACATTACGCGGTAAAGCTTCATAATGATTTCAACAATCTTTCTCAAGTTGTTAGATGGATCACTGCATGCAACGTAATATTCCAGGATATGTGTGCAGTGGTCAACCATCTGGCG
>JAHWFP010248192.1:2048-27720 GCA_023313725.1 Lithobius niger
TAAGCAACAGACCTTTCCACATACACATTTTTATTTAATTTTGTTTGTTTTTAATAGTAGGCATGAGCAGAGCAGTGCTATTTACCAATTTATACTTACATACTTTTGAACGAACAGACCATTAATAATTTTGAATTACCAGGTCTCTTATAAAATATTGTTAGAAAACTCCTTTGGGTGGCAGTGCCTTTATTATACAGGTTTTTTGTTTATTAGTCAACAAGGAATCTGAATCCTTTTTTTTTTTTATTTTGTGACCCAGAAAAAAACCATTTGTTTTGGCCTTAAAAAGAGTATTTTGCCGGCCCTCCTGCCTGGCCGGCTGAAAATTGTTTCTATTGCCCGGACTAACAAAAACATACAATACCTGTGTTTTTGTTGCATCTTCCCCTGAGGATGCTCTCTCGCTGGAGGATTCTTGAAATCGTTGCTAGATGGCCAGCTGCGCGACCCCTCTGATATAAGAGGCTCAGCGATTCCCGCCTGCCATCTTAATTACCCTCTCGTTCAGTCAGGTGGTGACACAAGAGGGGAGGTAGGGCGGGTGCAGGTAATGTAAGTTTTCTCCGGGCAATAGAAACAATTTTCAGCCGGCCAGGCAGGAGGGCCGGCAAAATATTCTTTCTATTGGCCTTCGGAAACATAAATTACCTGTGTTTTTGTTGCATCTAAAGACCTCGTCAACGCTGGTGGAGGGGTCCACCTGACGGGCTGCCCTCGGGTTGCGAGATGGCTCCTCCAAAAAATCAGAGATTTTTGCACTTTATTGAAAACAAGGTAACAGGAAAATGGTTCTCTTTCGGACAATTTGGTGGCCCTGAAAAGGGGCGTTTGCTTTGGGATCTTGCTTCTGCTTCAGGACATCAGTTTTCAGGACATCTGCTTCAAGACATCATTTCAGTTGTTTTCAGCGCTTAAGGAGGATGGATTATGTCTGGCAGCGACAATGGGTCCCAGACAGTATAATCCAGTTTTTTGTCTTGTCATATCCCAGAAGTAATGGCTGGTGAAAGCTGATTTCTCCAGGATGTTGCATCCATGATGTCGTCTGGTCGATCTTGTTGTGGAATGCCCAAGAAGCTGAAATTGTCCTTAGTTCATGTGCCATTGCCCTGATGTCTGGGTGGTCATTGGCGATGTCGACATAAGTGTTGTTTATGACCGTTCTGATCTATGATGCTCTTGTTGTTGTTTCGTCGTAAGAGGTTTTAAGGGGGAGGAATAGTTGATTGCGGCCCTGCGGCACTCAAGATTTTCGGTTTGTTTAATGTAAAAACGTAGAGCCCGTACTGGACATTGTGGGAGGTCTCGTGTGTTGATGACAAACATAGTTCATGTGTTGATGGTCGTTTGTTGATGTGTTCGTTGGCGTTGTCGATGACCATCTTGATCCATGAGGCAGACATCGTTGTAAATGTTACGCTGGGGAAGAAACTTGAGCGGCTAGGAAGAGTTGGTTTGTGATTCTTGCGAATTTCTAGATGTTTTGTTGTTTGATTTCGAAGCATAAGGCATGCGTTGGTTAGAGAGCCTTTTCAGGTTCGACGGCAGTGATGCTCTTGGTGCGTGCTTGCCTGTTGTTTGTGATTTGTAGGTGGTTCTTTCAACAGAGTTAAGATTCTGGTGGATCCATTGTTGTGATTCTTCGGTGCTTTCGATGGGGAACCTTGGGTGAACATGAGGTCCCTGTCAGGTTCAATCAGAGCGATAAGTTGAAAAATTGTTGCAGTGTTGGTGATGGGGTTCAGTGCTGTTCTATTGGATTGCATAATCTTGAATTTGTTGAAGGGTCTCTTGTACGGGTCTTGAAGAGTAACCCTTTGTCGTGGGATAACTGGTGTTGATGGTGTGATTGGAGTCGTCGGGTGCTGTTTATCTTTTTGGACGACTAGTTCCAGACAAGTTGTTAGAGGCTTGTAGTGAAGCTTGTGTCTTCACTAAGGCTGTACCGAACGAGAATTTTTTAGCCGAACCGAACCAAACCGAACAAACCTTAAATAAGCCGAACACCGAACAAAAATGTACCAAAATAATCTATCTTAAACTAAATGTAAAAGTACTCAGTTCACAAAGATTCACTAAATCACAAGTTTCTTAACAAATGTAGGTATTTTCACAAGTCCATAGATGTTCAAAATTCTGTTTAAACATAAAAAAAATCTCCACTACTTTTACATTTTCCTTTCTAACTTCTGAACCGTTACAGCTAGGAACTTGTGGTTTGGACCAACAGAAAGCTGGCGAAAAAACCTTCAAAATGGTGTATTCAAACATCAAAATCCGTCGATTAGAAGTGAAAATATGTTCGGTTTGGTATTTTGTGTTTAAAAGACCGAACACCGAACCGAACCCCCTCTGTTCGGCCATGTTCGGCTCGGTACGTTCGGTTCGGTACGTTCGGTTCGGTACAGCCTTAGTCTTCACGTATGACGTGGTTGTTAGTTCATGGTGAGGCTTGGCGACAATGTTCGTCTTGCTCTTGTGTTTGGTGTGAGAGTTGGTGACGTCTGAGGCCGGTTGATTGAGGGCAGCTGGCTCAGTTGGTCATGAGTGTTGAACGTGGATGACGAATGTCTTGGTCTTCAGAATGATGTGTGATTTGTGATGCCGCTGGAGACAAGCTGTCTGTTTCGGGCCTTGATTGCTTAAGGCTGCCGTCATTGGGTGTGCGTTTGTCAGGAACCATGTGAAGAATGATGGTTGTCTTGATCTTGGGTTGATGCTGGATTTGTGATTCGTGGTCAAGATGAGTTGTCCGGGACAAGTTGTTTGATTCTTGATCTTAGTTGTTTGAAACTTCCCTCGTTAACGTGGGTTTGAGTCACGAACGAGGTGGGATGACGACGATCGACTAACTTTCTAAATGAGATGCGATTCATGGATTATGGCCGGGACCAGTGTTTGCGACCAGCTGTCTGCTTCTTGCCTTCAGTTGTTTGAAAATTCATTCATAACGTGAGAGTAAGTCACGAATGAGTTGAGATGATTATCGCTTTTTGATTTTCAGGATGAAGCGTGACTTGTGGATCACGGCTGGGAGAAGTTGTCCGGGATAAGTTGTCACGTTTTTGTCAAATCATCCGTTATATTGATGCGGGTGTGTTCTGGATTGTGATGAACTGTCTGGGATAAATCGGAGTTACAG
The DNA here is from genome assembly GCA_023313725.1 of Lithobius niger. Lineage (NCBI taxonomy): Eukaryota > Metazoa > Arthropoda > Chilopoda > Lithobiomorpha > Lithobiidae > Lithobius > Lithobius niger. The sequence continues at coordinate 5,194 of JAHWFP010248192.1, forward strand.
TTGAGATGAGGTGAGAAGGTTATGCGGGACGGCTGTCTTGTTGTTCAGCTTTTTTTTTTTAATGTGATGATGGTTGTCTATGTCTTTAGGTTGTTGCGAGATTCGTTGATCTCGGTGTGGAGTGGCAGTCTGTTTCTTGGCTTTAGTTGCTTGGAAATTCCTTCGTCACGTGAGTGTGATAACACAAGTGGGGCGAGGCCGTGAGGGGTGTCTTGAACTTGGATGACGACCGAGGAGCTGTCTGATTCTTGCTTTAATTGCTTGAAAACTTCACTCATAACGTGCGAGTAAGTTGTGAATGAGACGAGACGATGGTGGTACTGTTTTTCAGGTTGATGAGTGACTGAATCTTGGTTTCAGTAGCGGGTAGTTTCACTCATAGCGTAAGCGTGAGTTACGAATGAGACGGGACGACGATGATCGCCTTGATTTTCAGGTGGTGGTGACGAGCTGTCCTCGATAAGCTGTCTGATTCTTGGTCTCAATTGTTTGAAACTTTACTCATGACGTGAACGAGATGAGACGATGGTGGTGCTGGTTTCAGGTTGATGAGTAATCTTCGGATTACAGATGAAAGGTGCTTGTTTGGGGGCGTGTAGTCTGCTACCTGGTTTCAGTTGCTTGAGACTTCACTCACAGCGTGAGCCTGAGTCACGAACGAGACGAGACGACGCTGTTCGTGTTGATCTTCAGGTAGAGAAGCCGAGATGTCCTTGATATGCTATCTGCTTCTTGGTCTGATTGTTTGAAGCTGTATTCAATGACGTTTCTTGGCAAAACGGGATGAGATGACGACGGACATCTTGACTTTGAATTCATGCGTGAGTAGTGGGTCATGGTTGGGACAAGTTGTCTAATTCTTGGCTTTTATCTTTGAGATTTTTGAGGCATTGCGTGAGTGTGAGTCACGAATGAGACTAGGCGATGATGATCATCTTGATCTTCCGGTGGTGAAGCCGAGCTGTCCTCGATTATATGTTAGGATCTTGGTTTCAAATGTTTGAAAACTTTACTCATGACACGGGTAAGTTGCAAACGAAACGAAATGACGATGGGCGTTAGAAGTGGATGATGGACGAGACAAGCTATCGCACACAAGTTGTCCGATTCTTGGCTTCTGTCCCTACATGAATCTTTACATGAATGCGAGTTCCAAATGAGACGAGGTGGTGGCGGCCATCTTGACCATCTTCATGCTTGAGTTGAGGATGATGTACGGGACAAGTTGTTAGTTTCCTGGTTTAGGTTTCTTTGCATGTTTGCTTCCTTTCATGCTTGCTTGATTGCTTGGTTGTTAGCATGTTTCTTTGCTTGTCTGTTCACTTGCTTGCTTGATTGCTTGGTTGTTAGCATGTTTTTTTGCTTGTCTGTTTACTCGCTTGCTTGTTTTCTTGCATGTTTGTTTGCTTGTATGCTTGTTTACTTGTTTGCTTGTATGCTTGTTTACTTGTTTGCTTGTTTGTTCTCTTCCTTGTGAAGATTTTGGACGTTGCGTGAGCGTTAGTTATGTGTTAGAAAAGGTACAGATTGTCTTGTTGTTCGTGGTGTTAGTCTGATTTGTGCGTTCCGGATCAGACCAGTTGCTTGAGACAAAGTGTCTAAGCTGTGGCTTCGAAGGTCGTGACGATGTGCTTGTCTTGACTTTTTTTGGTTTTAGTTGATGAGCGTTCGTGAAGTTGAATTTTGTCTTGAGTTGTTGAAATTTAGAGGGGTGGTGGGGGGGGGGGGGGGGGGAGATCGATGGTGTTCAATTTCTTCCTCTTTTTTTTTATTTGTAATTGTCGTTGCCGTTGTTCTTGGTCTGTTGTTGTTGTTTGATCCGCTTCAGGTTAAGGTGCTTTTCGGTGTTTGCATGCACGAGAAACATTGTGCATGAATTCTTTGTTCTTCAAAGGAAGAATGATTCAATCGTGTTTTCCGGATGGAAGCAGTTTTGGAGAAATTTTCCGTCTTCGTTTGAAGAGAAGGAGATGTTTGTCTTGGTTTTCATGGAAGAGATTGCAGACGGGGTGAAGTGGTCAGCCGGGAGGTAGATGTGTCGGCAAGTGGCTGCAACCCTGGGCGAAGCTAGCAGGTTAGGGGCAAAGGCGAAGCAAAGCTGAGGGCGAAGGCGAAGCAAAGTTGAGGGTGAAGGCAAAGCAACGTTGAGGGTGAAGGCAAAGCAACGTTGATGGCATAGGCGAAGCTAAGCCAAGGTGTAGGTGAAGCCAAGTTGAGGGCTGTAGAGGCGGGTGTAATGCAGCCAAGTTTGGTGCGAAGTTGGTCAGGAAGACGGCGAAGGTGGTGGGAAGGGAAGCCAGTTTGCTTGTTCCTTTAGGTGGTCGGGGTGGGGGGATCTGTTCATGGCAGTGCGGGCCCCGTTGGGCATCGGCGGCAGGTCGGAGGCGAGCGGCAGGAAGACCAGTGCCGGCCGGCGAAGTGTACGAGACGAGCTCGTTCCTATGGTTGTCAGGTAGGGAAGAGCGCAGCAGCGGTCGGGCAAAGGCGTTGGTGGCGTTGGTGGTGAGGATGCCGGATGAAAAGTCCGTAAAACGGCACGCATCAATCCAGACAGGGCGAAGCAGCCCTGGCAAAGTCAGTGGTAAGGCGAAGCATGCACTAAAAATTTTGGATCAGGAAGCGTAGGGCTGGTGGGCGAAGGCGCAGTCCTGGATGAAGGCTTGGCCGGAGAACAGATCCTGCCATCAACTACGGTGATGAACCGAGGACGAAGGCAGTAGTCTTGGACCTTCCAAAAAGGGCGAAGGCGCAGGTGAAGGTGAAGGCGAAGCTGGAAGCGAGAGGAGCGAAGTGTCCGCTTCGTTGCGTGGAGGGAAAAAATATGGCAGGCGGGAATCACCGAGCCGCTTATTTAAGAGATGTCGGGGTCACGCTTGCGCAGACCGGGTTGCGCAGCTGGCCATCTAGCGACGATTTCGAGAATCCTCCAGCGAGAGAGCATCCTTCAGGAGAAGATGCAACAAAAACACAGGTAATTTATGTTTCCGAAGGGCAATACAAAGGGCCGTTTTGTCTTCTCAAATCAACAGTCAAGCCAGGGAAATCAAATACTAACATCCAATAGCAACTTATTTTTTTACAAAACCATCCTTGCTTCCAGCGTGAAGTAAAATGAGTCTTCGCCCCTTTCCTACAGGAATTTGTCGACCGTGGATTTTCTCTTTATCATGCCGCATGGTTTCCTTTCCGTGGTTTTCGTTAACCCAAGTTTCGTCCAAACGTACGAACGTTTGCTCCCGTATCTTACGCAGGCTTCTTATTTGACGAAGGTAATGCCGTCGACTCGCAATGATCTTTGCCTTTTCGACGTAAAATTGTCGTTGGTTTATTTTGCCGTATCGTAACGCCATGCCAAGTTTCTTCATAATACGTCGCAGTGATGCTTCTCCACCTTTGAAGTTGATTTTGCCTTTAAGCTGGGTATTAATCCTCTCGATATATTTCTGACAGACAAGTCGAAGTCATCCATACCTGTTACGTGTGACGGCAGCTTTTTTTTTTCCGGGAGCTATGAACAATGCCTTGGGTGTCGGTGATGCAGATAGCTCTGTAGGCCTTACGTACGAACTCTCGAGCAGTTGATTCTGACACACCGGTCGCTATTCCAGTCTGTACTTCCAAATCAGCCTTAGTAGTGAAGACGTCTCGTTCAAAGAATCTATATACATGCCATACGATTTCCCTGGCTTGACAACGAAGAACTTTGCCCTTCTTTGCGACCGTTGATTTACTTGCTCGAATACTCGTGTTAAGGGACGCCACGTTGATTGAACTGCAGCCTTCTTGAGCCAGACCGATCTCCCAGCATGCTGTGCGAACATGACTGGCACTAATAACCGATAACGTGTTACCATATAAGGAATTATATCGTCACGGTGAACAGCCCTGGTCCGTGGTATAGTTTTCCCTTAATTTGACTATTTTCGCATCATCAGTGCTGTTTGCAGAAAAGCATAGAAAAGCCGGTTTAGGTGAGATCAGTTTCCCTGGCTGAATTTCAACAGGCTAGGTTGATATTTCCACTGAGGAACAAATTTGCAAGGTCGATATTTTCACTGAGGAACAATTTTTAACTCAATAGGTTCAAGAGAACAGCAACTTTTACTCAGTCCTTGTATCTCAGGGCAACTCATTTTCCATTAATTTTATTTTTTTTTTTGCACCACCAGTGCTAACCTTGATTACGTAAATTCAATATCTCTGTAACAGACCAGCCGTTTTTACTCAGTCGTCGTATCCAAGGGCAGCAATGTCTGAATTAAGCCATTTCCCCTTAATTTTGACTTTTTTCACAGCCAGTGCCGTTTGTAAAGAAGCATGGAACAGCCGTTTTATCTGTAAGCCTGCAATATTGTTTATTGTAACTATGAATGATTTTTTTAAACATTTTTTTTACAGTCAACAATTATTTCTGTGCTCTGCAAATTAATGGTCTTCAAAACCAGGCATTGGAAATTTGGATGCAAATTCTTCAACTTCTCTCTTTAAATCTGCAATTTTGTTTATGGTTTCTTTGTCGGTCGTGACGAATGATTTGAAGTCCTTTAAATTTCCTGAAACAAACCAAATAAGAATATAAATAAACAAGGAGCCAACTTTGTGGTCAAAACGACAAGTCAACAGCAATAATTATAGGTGTTAGTACCTTCTACTGATGAGTAGTGCTATGTAATATACCTGCATCTGCACACAAATTTACCCTTCTAACACAACAAACTTTTGTCTTTAGAATAATCAAAACTTCTACAAAATAATTGTGATAAATCAGAATTACATTAATTAAGAATTAGAAACTTTGTGGTGTGTCAAAAAAGTTTAAGTAACTTGTTGTTTTGTTTATAACTTGTTAGATGAGTAATTTCAAGCACGAATGACAAAACTACACACAATTGAATATTTAATCAAACTATGTGTGGTAAACAGGTACATCAATATTGGACTTCCGTACCAGACTTTGTCCCATGAATACAATTTTTAGCCGAAATCGGATGATTACCCATTATCAGATGATGATGGGTTATAGAGTTGGTTACAGTTTAATCTTTAAGGTTTAGTGAAGCACTCTAATTACAGTTCTTTAATAATTATACAATATAAATTCAGTGATCGTGCTAGATCAAAACTCTTAATAAACGAATACAAAATGATAAGCTACATAGTTGCAATATTAATAGGATGTAAACCAAGTAACATAAATCGAATTGTATGGATACAAGATATCTTAAAGACTTTAAATTTTTCAATTGCATAAATGGACACCTTAGTTCTGTGGTCATAAACAAAGTTTTTACCACCCTGAAGAACACATCAAACATTCATCAACCAGGGTTGTTACAATTATAATCATTGAATATAATCATGATTAAAATTGAAGTTCACCTGATTATAATCAAGGACCAGGTTGACACAAAACTGTTGATATACAAGTACAAAAGAACTTAACAACCCAAAATAAAATACACTCTGTTGGATTTTCCGCACTCAGAAATGTATGTCTTCTACTTTTTTTGACCTGATCTATACAAAAATATGCAACCGATTAAGAACAACCAAAGCAGGAAATTAATAGCAACATTCAAACCCATAAATCCAGGGAAAAAAAACTAAAGGACTTTGCAACTTATGTGCTTCTAGGCAGCAACTAGCAACTGCAGCTGATGTGACTGTGTTCATTTAATCAGCTCATGTGTGAGGAATGTGCCATTGTGCCATAACACCTATACTACTGCGATGTGCATGTTGACATGGAAATTTACACGTGGTAACCTCGTTTAAACTTTTATTACTGAAAGAGACCTACAGGTAATGGCAATTTGGCAGCAACAACTGCCAATCAAGAAATAGAGCAAACTCTAGCAACTTTAACTATGTCGTAATTATTGCTGTAATCTTACATGTTATTAAAGTCTGATTATAATCAAAATAATCCGATTATAATCAAAATAACCGGATTAATTCGATTATTTTAAAATAATCATAACTATTTCCAACCCTGTCATCAACATTTAAGAACTCATTTACCTTCATCAGAAGCACCACTACAACACCAAAACGTCCATCGTTACATCGATCACAAGTTTGAAAAACACGCTGAAGAGGTCCAGATTACTGATTAAATTTGAGGTAAGATGTCTGTAAATCACCACTGTAAACGGCTACTTCAGACTTTTGTGATTAAGATATTTCAATAATGTCTAGTGTCTAGCTGCCAATGGCAGCATGAGTGCAATCCATTTATTACGTGTCCAAGGGAAGTCGAGGAAATGTTGACCCCCAACAGCGATAAATGTTTGTTCCTCTGGTGGTATTGAGGTGATTATTTTGTTTGGAAGGGGGGAGGAGAGAGAGAAGCACCCTGGTAAGATTAGAGTGGAGTCCTGTTGAGAGTCACGAGAAGCTGGCGGTTTTTTTTTTTTACACGTCGAAAATTACATATTTGCATTTTTTTTTTAAATCATTAACTATACTACTTTAAGCATAGCAAAATTTTTAGATGGACACATCCGGGGAAGTTATTTTGCAAACCTTTTTTCAGAAGTAGAAAATTACATAAATCATATCAAGGATGTATTTTAAGCATACAAAACCTTTTAGATTGACATGTCCAGGGAACAGTTATTTTGTAATCCAACAACAGGAATGCAGTTTCGGGAAAAAGTCGGAAAAAATACTACAGAGAGGAATTGAACGTACATGGGGATCAATTTTATGTTAAAAAAAGTCAGAAGATTCTCAACCCTGCAACAAGCAACACTGTAAAGGGGGTGTAAACATCGTGCGAGTGAGTCATTAGTTTCGGTAGCCTGTTAGGCTCAGTTTAGGGTGAAAAAACTACAACCCGCTGGCCTCGGTTTACCAGTTAGCCACCCGATTCAATCATCTGGCCATGTGCTTATGCTTGTCAGTATGCAACAGAGGCACAGGGAGGTGAGGGAGGGGAAGCACGACCCTAATCCGCCTGTAGCTGGCTTTATTCGAACTCCTCGAAAAATTTTCCATGGTAGAACCAATGAAATATTTACAATAAAAGGCACTGGGGGTAGATTATCATTATTATTGCAAATTATTTTCTGTAGTACCCGAAGGCTTGCAATAATAATAATCCATTGGTATGTGGACAGTCTACTTCACCTACCGCTAAATATCAACCGGCAAACTATCCGAAGTTTTCCATTTAGTTCATACACAGAAAAGCATGCCTTTAATTTACCTTAGCCTGAAAACTTCCTTACAGATCTTTTAAGGTTCACTGGAACACCAATTTAAAAATCTTTTATTTAAATTGTGATTCAGCAATTGTGATTCAATTTCAAGAACAAGAAAAAAACTTTTTTTTAATTTTGTTGGGGACGAGAGGGGGAAGGGGTCGCAACCGGAAATGTTTCATCAGTAGGTGGATCGTTTAAGGATGCACCAATGTTCTAAAATGCTGATTCCAATGTTAAAAAACATCGGCCGATATCCAATTCTGATATGTCGTGGTTTGACGTTTAAGTAAAGCCAAGTTACATTTTTCATGGAGTCAAAAATAATTAAGAGGATTTCGCAAATAAAATTTAAAATTTCTGTGGGTCTAAAATTTAGCACCCAGATATTAATTACAGGCACATCTGTCACAAAATGTTTTAATAAACTTGTAGATTTCAAATGTTTCAGCATCTGTTGCCTAAAACCGATGATGCCGATGCACCGAAGAGTGATGTATCCTGAAGGGGGCAAAAAAAAAAAAAAGGCCAATTTCCGAAGTCCATTACGAACATTGGTGCATCTCAAGGATTGTTACTCAATTACCAAACCACTGACGAACATGAACACTGAATCAGTTCGAGAGTTTACTACGACTGTTTACTTGTTAGCAATCTTTGTCACATTCACCGTCAATGTTTGTCCAGGCTATGTTTGGACACACGTTTTTGTTCTCCCCAGTCAATAATAGATTAGCAATATTCGTAATTACTAAGGCTTTACCGAACCGAGCAAACCGAACAGAGGGTGTTCGGTTCAATTCAGTGTTCAGCATTTCAAAAGAAAAATATACTACCAAACATATTTCTACTTCTACCTGACGGACTTTGATGTTTAATACACCATTTTGAAGGTTTTTTTTTTTTGCCAGCTTTCTGATGGTCCAAACCACAAGTTACTAGCTCTAATCGTTCAGAAGTTATGAGGGAAAATGTAAAAACACAGGAGTTTTCTTCATGCTCGGCACTTAATTTCCACACCTGTTCACATGGACTTACAATGTCATGTGAACAGCATTGTCGAGAAACTTTTACTTTGATATATAAATGAATCTTTGTGAACGAAATTGTTCAAGTTCTATTTACAGGTTGATTGGTTTGGTTTGGTTTGGTTTGGTTTGGTAAGTGTACAGTGTTCGGCTCGTTTAAGTTTGTGAAATTTGTTTCGGTTAAAAAATTTTTGTTCGGTACAGCCTTAGTAATCACACATTGTTACATTACTTACACATCAAACAAAATTAAGTGTAGACACACACCCTTTCGTATTGTACAAATTTTTATTTTCTAAAGTTTATTCATACCTGTCTTGGCCTTAACCTCTTGCGTTATGATTACGGCTTTGTCAATCAATGCCACAACACGTTCAAAATCCTTTTCTTTAAACTGTCGTGAAGTTAAAGCAGGCGCACCTGTAGTAAAATACACAAATAACCAAAACTCAGAATGCAGAATCACCAAGGAAATGCAATAATACTGTAGGATAGCTTTATATCGAACAATCTAGTGTGCCAAAAAGACCAGGGGCTACAGCTGGTTGATTTTAGTTTTTATTGCCTTTATGAAAATATACACTACCTGAATATATAGCAGTTTCCCCTTTGAGCATTGATTTCTCCTAGAAATTGTCGTCCCTGCTGGGATCTTATTATACTGCGCATGACCGGAAGCGGGCAAGCCTTTATAAGCTCGGCGCAGCGGATGCCACATTTCTCCTAGCCCCTAGAACCTAGTTCGTAGAGGGGAGAAAGGGCAGACTTAAGGTAATGTATATTTTCATTAAGGCAATAAAAACTAAAATCAACCAGCTGGTATTTTAGTCTTTTTATAGCCGATGAGCGATGAAAACATGCATTACCTGAATTTATAGCAGACTTCGTCACCTAAAAGGAGGGCTAGGTCCAGTTCCCTGCTGGGCTCTTATTATACTGCACTTGACCGGAAGCGGGCGAGTCTTTATAAGCTCGGCGCAGCGATCGAATGCCACCTTTCTCCTAGCCCCTAGAACCTACTTCATAGAGGGGAGAATGGGCGGACTTAAGGTAATGTATATTTTCGTAAAGGCAATAAAAACTAAAATCAACCAGATGCAGACCCTGGTATTTTAGTCTTTTTATAGCCGATGAAAATTTACATTACCTGAATTTATAGCAGACTTCGTCACCTAGAAGGAGGACAGTCCAGTTCCACCGACAGATCAGTGGTCCTGTTGACGTGCGCGAGCGCGAGCGTTCAAATTGGGACTCGACTGAAAATGCTGTGATGTAAACAAACAAATTCGTGGTTTTGGCGTTATTCTGAAGGAGATTGGAGTTTTCCGAAAATTTAATTGTTGAACTGTGTTTGTTCTTCGTTGGTGGTATTGTGTCGTTGTTTTGGAGGGGAGGGCTAGGTTCAAGTCACCCGCATTACGAGCCAGCGTCCTCAGGAACAAGTCTGGGTGAAGACAACCGTGTAATGAAGAAAACTGTGTGTAATGTGTATCCCAATCAAGTTACTCACGCCTATGCAGAAACGATTAGATAGGATTGATGATGTCGTAGTTAGTTAACAGCAAAATAGGCTTGGTGAGAGACTGGGGATGCAACCTGAAGAGGACCGGTAGTGAGAATGTCACATCTGCATCCTTCTTCTGCAGTGTGGGTTATTATTATTAATTATTTTATTTTTATTTTTTTATTGCAACAGGGTGTAGCGCACCTTGGGGTACAAGGTTCAAAGCAGGTATTTAAGCAAGAAACCGCTTACCTTGCATAGGGATTGATGGAGCTTGATGTGGTGATTATCAGGAGGATAGGACGTATAGGTAGTACAGCTGGTGTTGTGCTGATGAAAGTGTAACGGAGTGGCTAGCTTGAAGGAGAGGCGTGACGTGACGGATGAAGGTTGTTGAGACCATTAGTGCTCTGTCGGTAACCGAAACCGAACCGCGGTTTCGGTTTTTACTTATAAACCGAAACCGAATTGGACGTTTTTAAAAAACCGGTTTGTTTCTTGTTTCTTTTAAAGCAGGTATGAATAAGCTAAAAGGCAACTTTGCATACATATTGTGTGTCTTTGCAGGGATGTTTAACCATAAAAAAACTAATCGTTGTCTTTTATAAATAAAATAATATCACAAACAAACTACGATAATCGACCGCTTCATCATAAATGGCACTAGCAGACAATAATGTTGACTGCCACAACAACGAACGAGAGGAATTAAACAACACTGTGGCAACGTTTGTATTGTTAAGCAAAAAAGCGTAAGCACCAAATATAATCGCTAAAGGAAAAAGTTTTAAAGGGTTAACTTATGTTTTAAATGTATGATGCTGTACGAGGATGAGTAGTCCGCAGCCTTACACGAAGGGTGGATCATGGAGTAGTAGTATCCTCTTAGATAAGTTCTTGCGATTGATGGAAACACTTGGTGGCGAGGCGTGGATTTATTGGAGGATGCAGATTCCTAACACCACACCCTTAACACGTTTGCGGCAGGGGGAACATGGAGGGTCTCTAGAAGAAACAGCAGAATGGGGAGAGATTCCATGAAAGACTGCAACGAATCCTGGGCGTCGTCATACTGCCATACGGAGTATGACGAAATCCCGGAAAAGTTACTGGATACTGACGCGTCCTGCCAGATGGAGAGTGGGGTGGTCGGCGTCGGTGTTCGAAGATTGGTGTGAGAAGAAAGGGACTGTCGTGCAGTGGCAGATGGATCGAAGAAGGGTGATGTTCGTGGTGATGGAGCGGTGTGGTGAGGGTCTAGAATTGTTGGAGAGGAATGGACCTCCTGTGAAGAGCAGGAGAGGAGGCAAACGTGCGTGGTCAACGTGTATGGGATCGTGCGCAATAAAATGGTCGCCATGGAGAAGACGATGGTAGAGGTGAAGGCCAGTTATTGTAGTGGGCCTTGATTACAGCATAGTTAATGCGTAGGGAGCGGTAGTGGCAATTCACCGTTTCCAGTTCATTGGTGAGGGCAGAATTTAGTTGAAGGAGGCGTGTATTTTCCTCCAGAAGGCTAGAGGGTGCTGCTTCTTGGAGGGCTGGCTTGTTGGCAGCAGCGGCGCGGAGCGTCGAAAGTTCGGTGGAAAAAGACTCGGCAATATTAAGAACAAATTTAATATTGAAGTCCACATTTTCTAGGTCGCGGACGAATAGCTGCAAGCCACGAGTTAGAGCACTGCGAAGTACTGAACCACTGGGAAAATTTGGTCGTTCTGAGGAGGGAGGAGTGTCAACTGCCGAGATGAGGGAAGCCTCATTTGCTATGGGAGAGGCAAACGCCGGAAGATCGGGCTGACGGAATGGCGGATCGGTTGAACCGGGAAGAACGGTGGGAGGGGGGGGGGGGGGATCGAAGAAGCGTCGTTCGGAGCTGGCGGAGGTTGGCGCATCGAGGGTTCCTGAGGAGTTGGGCGTGTAGTTACTATACTACAGTCATCTTGAACGGAGCACCATAGGATTGTGGCGCACGGGGGAAGAGCGTGCCATCCTGATTTTAGGTGCAGATCGTTTTGGTTTGGTTAAGGTGGGATGAGCTTTTGATTTGGGAACAAAACTGGAGGGCTAGCAGATCGGAGGGCCTGGACCTGTCCGTGTACTGTTTCTTTGCAGATGAAATCTTGCGTTTGGCAGGCGCAGGGTGGGCTTGTTTCTGTACTTGAGGAGGCACTGTGATGGTTACAGGAGGAACAACTGGTGAAGATGAGGCTTGGGAAGTTCAAGGGCCTTTTGGCGGGCGGCTTGTGCTGCTCGCTGGCGGGAAAGAGCTTTTCGTTTCCGTTTGAGCCGCCATTTATCTGGAGAAATATCAATACAAATTTTGCACTTTTTGGTGATCCCATCACACTGCCGGTGATACTGGCAGCAGGGATGGGGATCGAGCTTGTTAGTTCTGTTGGCAAATACTAAGCAGGAACAAGGCGTTGGCGATGGCACATTGGGGAAGATTTTCGGCGGGACGGGATCTTCCAATGAAGATGACTCGGACATGGCGTCGTCGTTGACAAAGAAGAGGAGGGACGTGAAGCGCGGGAAATCTGTTGGGGACGACAGCGGCGCTCGTAGTGGTGGGACTAGTAAAGAAGACCGGATCGGGATGCGTTGAACGGATCAGCCGTTGTTTAGACGTCGATTGTCTACTTCTTTTTATGTTTATTTTGGAGTGTTCTGGAGGATCGAGGTGTAGACATGAGGCGTGGAATCTTAAGCTTTTCAAAGCGGGCGTGTGGATGGTAGTTGGTGTGTGAAGCGCATGTTGTGGAGTAAATGGCCACAGATAATGATAGTTGATGGGGACAATCCTCGGGTGACCTGAGGGTACAGAGGCTTAGGCGGATCGAAAAGCGGTGTGTAGTCAACTTGAAGTTATTTAACAGATGATCCTGGTTAAGTGAAAGCTGCTAGAAGAGTTATGGCACAGAACAGGAGAACAGGATGGCTTGGAGGGATCGGAAGGTCCCTGAGAAGTGACAGCCAAGCAAAATGCTGGTGGCGTGGAAGGCATAGGCGTGATACCGGGGAAGGACGGCGGCTTGCGTTTTGTAATGACTGGAGGAGAAAAATTCAGGGTGAGGTAGTCCGGGGACCGGAGTGGTGAGAGAAGAGTAACTGATGTCGTAGCTGCGGTCCTCCCTTTCACGACAGTGGAGATTGACACAACTTGATGACAAAGAGGAGTGTGGGACAGGCGCCGGTGGTGGTGGTGCAGGAGGGCCTGGAAAGCAGCAGTGGATTGGACTGAGGGTTGGGTCACAGAAGCTCCTTGAGAAAGTCGGATAGGGCCTTGGAAGCTTTAATGAAGGCGGAGGGATGAAGCGAGGAGATGCCGGTCCCGATCGCAAGGGAATCGACGCCGCAGGTGAAGGTAGTTGAGGTAAAGGCAGAGTCTTTCCACGGGCCTTAAATGCCCCCCTCCTTTCTTCTGCCAGGGAATAGAGAGAAGGTGTGGGAAAGTGAAAGAAGGCGGTGCCCGCGGGGGCCGGAGCAGGCCACCTCGAGGAACCAAGAATCGTAATGAAGGCCGTTGCGAAATGTAGAGGCGACGGACCGATCCTTGGGGTCAATCGGGAGCGATCGAAATTGATGAAGGGAGTGAATCCGTAGGAACGGAGGCTGAAAGGAAGGTTTCCGCAGAACAGGTTGATGCTGTTGAAGAACAGGAAGGGACCGGTTCCATAGGAGGGAGTGGGGCAGCCACTGGAAGGGAGTCCGTAGGCTGGTGGAAGCGCTGGAGTCCCGGGAACTGAAGTTGCATCCATAGGGGGAAACACCATTGCGGGGGGGGGGGGGGGAGGCATGAAAGAAAGGCGGACCGAGGATCGAATGCTTGAAGGATTGTTGGTGTAGGATTGAAGGGGGTGCTCGCGGGCGAACACACACGGTGACACCCAAAGAGAAAGATGGCATTTGATCCGCTCTGCCGAGCTTATAAAGGCTCTGCCGAGCTTATAGAGGCTCGCCCACTTACGGTCATGCACAGTGTAATACGAGCCCAGCACTCCAGCAGGGAAGGGAAAATCAATGCTCAAAGGGGAAATTGCTATAAATTCAGGTAATGTATATTTCGTCGGCTATAAAAAATGGTTATTTGTACAGATGAGTGTTCTTAAAACAAGATTCCTTTACAGCTAATTGCGAGTAAAGTGATTACAAAGTTCCTTATACTGAGTGTAAGAACCTGACAAATAAAGTCCAACTACTGTATATCTGCTTTCTGATTGTACTGAGGGAAAAGTGTGCATCAACTGTAGTTTTACATTGTTCGGTGTAAAGTTTCAATTTTGGTTGGAGTGTGCCTTTTTTAGTGTCTGGTAAGTGACAATTCAGTGATCTTTGGTCGACAAAATTTGTAAATTAGTTCCTTATACGGACGGTTATTAGTGTGTGAAAAGACTTTCAGCACTAAAAAAAGGGTTCTTTATACGGAGTTGTTCCTTATCCAGAGGGTCTTTATATGGAGGTGTTTTCACCATATGAACAGAAGGTGGGCCAACACAATTGTTAAAAAGGTTCTTTATATCGAGAGTCTACTGTATTTTCGCACTAACAATATCGGTAGCACTTTATTAGCAGGCTCAATAACTGATCAATTGAATAAGTATTGAATTAGATAAACTGAAACAGACAAACAAATATGTAAATTGTTTACGGTTAGAATTATGGCAGTTTCTGAGTGATCGCCATTGATTCTTAACTTTCGTTCTTGATTAATGCTTTCACAGTAGCTAGTCTTGTGACTGCTTAAGAATTCCACCTTTAGCTTCACAATAAGAATGCCCCAGTCTGTCCCTATTAATCATTACCTCGGGTTCTGAAACCCGACAAAATAGAAGAGAGGTCCTATTCCATTTTCCCATTCTGGGCTATGCGGGTGGAATGCGCCTGCTTGGAGCAATCTAACTTGTTCAAAATAAACGTTCCGGTCACCCAAGAGCACTACATAATTTGACATACTAAAGTGCAAGCATATCCTTGCGATCATTACTTTTCTATTTAACTCAGATTCTTGAATGTTTATATATTATTCAATTTTTAACCTCACTTGTACTCATAAGGCCATGCAAAGTTAAAAAAATGGTTCTCGGGCACACACAGTTGAAAAATCGATGAGGGATGAGGCTTTTTTTTTTTTTTAATGTTTATGCATTTTGAGGTAGCCTAAAAGGAAAAAAAACTTTTGCGCTCTGAAGTTAGTTTTCATTGGAATTTGACTTTTATTAAGCCTAAAGCATACACGTATTGGGCCAGGAAAAAAAATAAGTTTGGTTCTCGGGCATTTCAAAAGTCGAAAAAGGACCAGGCCACCCGGCTTTTTATTTTATTATTTATTTTCAAAATGCTATGAAAATGCTCAACATTTTTCTTTAACTTTTAAGCAGTATGAACGTATATATACGTCCAAAAAAAATCATCCCAAACACAGTACGACGTATATATACGTCGAAGCTTTTAAGGTAAACTATGGGTCGAAAAACGCAATTTTCCGTCAAAATATCGAAATGCGAAACGCTGAAATTCCTGACATGTTGTGCATCGATTTCTGTAAAAAAAAAAAAACCGTTGTTACCAATATCTACAATTTTATTAAAAGCACTTTAGTTGAGTATAGACTCACTAAAAGCTGCAAAAATGTGTTTCTCATTCTTTTTTCCTAAGTCAAAAAGCAGAAAATTGGTCATTTTTGATCAGCGGTAGCGGTCGAAGCATTTGACTGGGCGCTGCCATCTTGTATTAGTTGGAAAGCTGGAATTCCCTTCAATCTAGGCCTCTCAACTTATTTTCTCGATGGCCGTATGGCGTTAGCCAATCAGGCGAATTGTAGTAGGCCGTTTCTGGCCATTTCAAGCTAATTTTCCAAAGCATTTTAAAATCGCGTTCCGTTATTGGTTGGTTGGTACCACGTGACCGATTTGCGTGATCTCATTGGCTGATGCGCGATTTCAACATGGATGCCGCCGATCGCTTCGGATTTCACGTGAGCGCTTGAGAGCACTTGTGTTTTAGTTCGTCATTACAAATTACAAGAAAGATGATGTTTCACAGCATTAAAAAATTAAATCAGCAGCCACGATGCAAAACTAAAATGGAAATGGAGCGTATAAACCTTCACACTATTGCTTATCAGGTGAGAACAAGTTCGAACAACGATTTTTAGCCTAACGCCGACTTTCGGACGCGTTTTGTCAACACGGAGATTTTCGATTTCATTTGGCTACTGCCCGTAATTAAAAAAAAAAACAAAAAAACAACGGTTCTCCGACACTATTAAAGCCATTTGTCCGATTTTTTCTGTGCATTTTAATGAATATTTGTTGCGTGCGTGTAATAAGTTTGAAATAATTGTGTCCAATAGTTTTCGCAAGAACAAATATTTCGTTAGTGCCTCACTCCACAGGTAACGATGTAAGACGAATGAAATAAAAAGCGATTGACCCGCATGATTTTTGGGGACCCGCCCGCGCCCGAGAACCGAACAATTTTTTTTTCCCGGCCTTGTGTCTATTTTTTTTTTTTGGCTTCATTTCGCTATGGGTTGCCTTTGCGTTTTGTAGCTTAAAGCTTATTTTCAAAACAAACATTGCAGGTTGCATAAATGCTTTTAGTATTTACACCTTTCTCGGGTTTATCAGTGGTAGGGCACTTAAAGCTTACTGCACATAAATTTGATAAATTTGTTTTTACGAACACTTTCTTATCCCTTTAAGCAGTATGAACGTACATATACGTCTGCTACGTTGTGGGCTTGTGGCCCAAATGGAGTTAACGACGTCTATATACGTCGTAGCTTTTAAGGGGAAGTGCGGGTCCAAAATGCAATTTTCGGCCAAAATATCGACAAGAGAAAAGCTGAAATTCACTACCTACGTTGTGCATTGATTTCTGTAATTAAAATGTTGTTCCCGATGTCTATAATTTTATAAAAAGCACTTTCGTTGAGTGTAGTCTCACTAAAAACTGTAAAAATGTTGTGTTCATTCGTTTTTTCGGAAGTTAGAAAGCAAAAAATTGGTCATTTTCGATCAGCGGTAGCGATCGAATCATTTCACTGGACGCCGCCATCTTGGATGCATTGAAAAGCTGGAATGCCTGTCTACCAGGCCTATCAACATATTTTCTCGATGGCCATTTGGCATTCGCCAATTAGACGGAATATAAGAAGCTGTTTCTGCCTGTCTCAAGCTACCTTTCCAAAGCAGTTGAAGATGCGTTCCCTCATTGGCCAGTTGGCACCACGTGACCGATTGGCGTGCTCTTATTGGCTGACGAGCGATTTTACAATGGTTGCCATGGCGCGCTTCGGATTTCACGTGAGCCAAGATGCGTGAGCGTTTGCCTTCAGTTCGTCGTTGAAAATTACGAAAAAGATGAAGTTTCACTGTATTAAAAAATTAAATCAGCAGCTACGATGCACAACTAAAACGGAAAAGGAGCCTATAAACCTTCATACTATCGCTTATCAGGTGGGAACAACGTTTTGTAGCCTAACTAACGCCGACTTTCGGACGCGTTTTTTCAACATGGAAGTTTAAATTTTTAGTTAATTACCGGCCGTAATTTTATGAAATGGTTCTCCAAAACGAGGCCTATTGAAGCCATTTATCCCATTTTTTTCTGTGAACCTTAATGAATACATGTTGCGTGCACGTAGCAAATTTTAGAACATCGTGTCCAATACTTTTCGCAAAAATAAATATTTCGTTAGTGCCTCATTCAGAGCAAATAACGAACCAAAGAAACCAAAAAAAAAAAAAACTGACGCGGGGCTTTTTAGGTGATGCGGCGGTGCCTGAGAACCATTTTTTCTACTTTGCATGGCCTAACTAGATAAAAAAATTTTTTTATATCTAAGTTTTAAAAAGACTAAAATACCAGGGCCTGCACCTGGTTGATTTTAGTTTTTATTGCCTAACTGAAAATATCATTACCTTTTTTATAGCAGTTTTCCCCCTTTTGAGTTTAATTCCCTAGAAGTTTGAACGTTGGCTTCCCTGCTGGGCGGGTAATAGTTCTGCGCATGCGCAAGCTTGGGCTAGTCTATACAAGCAGACTGCGCAACCCGAACCTCATCATTTTTCCCGAATCCAAAACCTAGTTCATGGAGGGGAGGCTGGGCGGGATGAAAGGTAATGTATATTTTCAGTTAGGCAATAAAAACTAAAATCAACCAGCTACAGGCCCTGGTATTTTTATAGCCGATGAAATATACATTACCTTTTTTAATAGCAGACTTTGACACCTAGAAGGAGGGACTAGGTTGGAGTTTCTTGCCTTACGAGCCAGCGCCCCCAAGGAACCAGTCCCGGAGAAGACAACCCTAAAAGCCAAAACCATACCCACAACGGAACATGACAGCCGACAGAGGCAAAGGGTCGAATGTATCGTATAAGTGGGAGGTTAAGGGTGCGAACTGTAAGGGATCGTTCTTCAGCCTGGAATAGAGGACAGTTCAGCAGTAAGGGGTCTTACATCCTGCGGGGGGACAAGGTAAAACACGTAGTATTATGTCAAACCTGCTGACCTTGTTGGGAAGGAATCTGAAGGATCTTGAGGAGTGACACTTGAATGAAAACTAGAATGGATGTAGGTGCACAGGAACGAAGGTAGGAACCGTGAGGGAACCGGAATCAGCAGGTCGAACGTGACATTGTAATCTTGGTAATGACATGGTGAAAATGAGAGAATTGGACTCGGTAATGGCAAGAGGAATGTAGCTGATGAGGGATCGAGAGTCAATCGGTGCTAGTGCAGGTCGTGGGATGTGGTTGAGACAAAAACTGATGGGCGAAGACACATAGTCCGCAGGTCTCTTGAGTGATGAAGAGGCCAGTAGAATAGATGCTTCGCGGGTCCAAAAATAAGGCAGATTGTGGAATGAGTGAATTATTGTAAGTTGCGGAAACTGAATGCTGCCCTCGCGATAGGCATGGGGAACATGGGGGATCGCGGGAGGGTAGTCCAGAGTGGGGATCGATGCCATGAAATACTGGAACAAAGTCCGGTGGGTCGTCATATTGCCATACCGAGTAGCTGGAGATGGAGGGAGTGTGTTTTGATGACGGAGCGGCGTCATGTAGCACGGCAACTGAAGGGGAAGGTTCCTGCGATGAGGGACCCGTTGGTGACCAGAATTGCGCAGTTGACGGGGCATTGATCAATCGTCGTGTGCGTGACTGTGCGCAATAGTAAGCCCTCCATGGAGGGGACGTCGGGATAGGTGACACCTACAGATGATTGTTCTTAAGCAGGGCATAGTTGATACGCAGGGTCTGGTTCCTCCGACGAACGAATTCAAGTTCGTTGCTGTAGGCCTCATTGGTTGCCCGTAGAACAGCGTTTTCGGCACGGATGTCATCGATGGCAGCAGCAGAGGCTTGAAGAGTGGAAAGCAAAGCTGTGGAGGCACGAAGAGAAGCAAGTTCCACAGCGAATCGTTCGGTGAAGGACAGCACAAAACTGATATTAAAATCCAAACTTTCTTGTTCACGGGTGGAAAGATGAACGCCACGGAGAAGGGCTTCCCGTAAGATCGCAGCAGAGGGGAAGGGTGCAGCTGGCGGAGAAGATGGAAGTAACGGCGTTGGAGCTGGCTGGGTTGCCGTAGAAGTGGTGGCAGGACGGTCGGAAAGTGATGAAGATGGGGGAGACGCACTTACGTAGATGTTACTGGTTTACGAGGCGCCAAAGTTACTGTGGCTTTCTTGATGCGCACCGGCTTACGTGTGGGACCTGGTACGCCACTGGGAACAGGAATCGCGGGAATGGAAGAAGTATATTGTGTTGAAGGGGGAGATGGTTGTTGAGTGTCAGGTGTCAAGGAAGGCTTGCTTGTAGGCAAAGATTGGGCAAGGAAGAGTGCCCTCTTCTGAGCTGCTCTAGCGGAGCGTTGGCTTGAGTGCTTTTGCTTCTTTCTAATAGCGATCCATTTTGTCGGCGAGATGGTGAGGCAGATTTTGCACGTCTTTTGGTCCATGTCGCATTCCCGGTGCTTCTGGCAACAGGGATGGGGATCAAAGTGAGTGGTCTTACAGGAAAATCCGATGCAACGGCAAGGCTTGGGCAAGGGAACGTTGGGAACCGGAGGCAGTGGTTCCTCCGACAAATTGGAGTCTGACATGATGTTTCGGGATGGGCGAAAGTTACACTGTGAAGCGCGGGAAAGGAGACAAAGCAGTTGTGATCGGTACACCCCAGGCGTCGACAACGGAAACCAGCGTCAGAGTGGCAATCGGTAATCGAGGCTGTAGAGAGACCGAGTGAGTGGGATGTGCTCGCAGGTATCTATCCAGTTTGACATGTGCAAGTGTGGTGAGAGAGTGAAGGTGAAACATGGAGGATCAGCAATCGGGGAATCGAGGAACGTGATGACAACGCGATTCCTATTTTTTTTTGGACGGTTTTGGAAACCTTGTTTCTCTATTTGTAGGGAATCGTCAGGAACCCTCGAAGAGTCTGAGGCAGGTGCGTTCAGGCAACTGGATGTCTAGGTGGAGTTGTAGGTGAAACTTACATTGTCTCAAAATGTGACGTAAGACAAAGTGGGTAGGTGAAACAATGCAATGTGCGGTACCTTTGGTGAGGTAGAGAATGAGGTGGTCATGGGGCAACCGGAGAAGGGTTAGCCACAGGAATGAAGGGAAAGTAGGTCAGAAGACAAAGGTGTCAAGGAGGTAACCGCGAATCGGAGGTACGAACCGTTGGAACAGAGAAGCCGAAGTTAGGGCGAAGGTACGTTCGTGAAGTGCTTGAAGTCCGGGAAACAGTAAGTGTAAAAATCGAAGGGTAATCGAGGCATCGTAGAGGTAGATGGCAATCTAGGAATCAACGAGAGTCGAAGGGCACCGTGGAGGCAACCGGGAATCGTACGTTTCATAATGTTGGATGTACAAAGCATGTGACGAAAAGGATAAAGAATTTGACAGTTGAATGGCAAGTCGTTGGATAGGGAATGGCACTGTGAGCTGGAGAGCATTGTCGATGGTCAAGGTCTTCGTACGGAGCGATCCCAAAGGCATGCGTAGCCACAGGGCTGTTGGTCCGTTATTTTCATCTTTTCCTCTTTTTTTTTTTAAACTCAAAGGGGGGATGACATTTAGAACAAGGGTTTGGCAGAGGATCGCGGGACAAGGGAGGTAATGCTACTCGTGCAGGAGAAAGGAAAGGCTGGTGGATGCACAAGAGACAGTTAAGAGTCAATGTCTTGGGGCTGCGACGTGAGGACAAACTTTTAATACCAGCAACCGATGGCTTGTAGGATTGGATGAGGCGAGGGACCGGGGAACGGGAGGTAGAAAGGGAGGGGGATTCGATCCCCCAAGAAGAGTGTAGGCAACGTCGAATGTGTAGTCCCGTACTTCAGAGCAGAGTAGATCTGCATTGGGAACCGGGAGCAGAGAAACTGGCATAGCAGCAGGTACTCGGCAAACTGGATGGGTCGCAGAACGTGCGCTTGAAGACAGGAAAAGGAAGCGGTAGAGAGCTTGCACATGGTGGACTGAACCGGGGTGAGTGCGTAGGGGAATCGAAATAACTGGCGAAGGTAGGATCGGCAACGCAGGGAACCGTGGTAATTGGCCAGGTCTGAGGAATGGTCTTCGGGATGTAAGCTCAAGGGTGATCACGCTAGCGTGAGCACCCAAGGAGAAATGGTGAGGTTCGGCTTGCGCAGTCTGCTTATATAGACTAACCCAAGCTTGTGCATGCGCAGAACTATTACGAGCCCTGCAGGGAAGCCAACCTTCAAACTGCTAGGGAATTTAAGCTCAAAAGGGGGAAAACTGCTCTAAAAAAGGTAATGTATATTTCATCGGCTATAAAAAATGCAAAAAGGGACTACTTTTCTGGATCAAAATTCCAATTCTGATTCTGAAAAAGTTAGTAATATTTGATTATTTGGCTATTTTTTTTTTTAATGCAATTACAGAAAATGTTGACTTTCATTCAGTATAGCCGTTTACACTGAAACGTCTCATTCGGTAAAGCCGAGGTCATCTACAGTTGTAATTTACCGACTTAGCTAGAGCTACATTTAGACTTCAAAAACCTATATTTTGACTAAAAGAACTACCGCACTCATGTTAGTCTCACGCAATGATCTTCCATAATCCTTTATAACAGTCAACCTTCACGTACATTTACTGCCCCAGTCGACAATATTTATTTATTTATGTATTTACCATAAAAAAAAAACACATAACTGACAACAGAAACTAAATATAAGGGATGCAGAGGAACTGTGAGGGACAACCATAGCCCTAGGGCAAGGAAATTAGGGCAGCAAATTGCCCTCAGAATCTTGTAGGATAGCCATCCCCTGGACATGATCGGGGGCACGCTGCCGCAGAGACCTCAGAGACACGCTGCCACAGAGACAATAAAGCAGCAAACCACTAGTTTTACGCTCATCGTCTTATTTTTTGAAGTATCTTCCTAACCTTTGGTAAACCAAGAGCAGTAAGTTCAAAACACTTTGATTTATTTCTTACATTAAACAGTATTAGAGTGTCTCAGAAAGTATTAAAGAACTTACGTGGATTTCTATCGAAAACAAGCTTTACATTTAATTGTGAAGATCTATAAGACACTTAAATTTATAGAAACATCCCCCGTTTGTTTGAATTTGTCAACTTCGCTGCTACAGCTCACAACTATCTCACCCAACTCGGTTACAATTACGTTTTCTCCCCTCCCCCCCTTATGGAAAAGATGTATACATTAGTATACAGAAGATATACCAAAAATATACCTTAGTACACCTTGGTATACATGGCGTACTAGTGTGTATACATACTAT
>JAHWFP010248192.1:45496-91309 GCA_023313725.1 Lithobius niger
ACTTTCCTCTTCAATGATTGTTTTAAGGTGAGTGATGTTAGTTGAAGGAGTTGAGCCGTAATTTATCTATTTCACATTTAAGCTCTGCAATTTGCGTTTGTTGGCAAGATACTCGTTTTTGCCGAGAGCGCAAAATGAGGGGTTGCGGGAACCAGGTTTGTCCGTTGATCGTCATAGTGAGGTTGAGCTTCGTCGGGGAGGGGGGGGGGGATGACGGGTGTAGGAGAGTCGGTTGACAGGGGGAAGTATGCCCAAGATTGTTGGGACATTGGTGTTGCAGTGTGAGATGACAGATCGTGGTGGCCTGGGGTGCCTGGTGGGTCCATGGAAGTGATTGTAGCACTTGGCATCTAGAGAGATGGAACGCATGGAGTTTTCTTGGGTTGTTCAAGGGTTGAACGGTTTTGCATTTGTTTCCCGCGATGTGCAGATAAGTGCTGAAGGGCGGAGATAACCTTCCACTGTTCTAATGGGATTTTAACACATATTGGACAAGGACTGTCAAAGTAGTTGCACAGGCGGTGGATTTGGCAGACCGTGGAGTGGGGGTCTTTCCGGTGGCGGTTGTGGAGTCCTGGGCACTTGCACGAGCCTGGGTCTTGGATTGTAGGAATTCTATTTGTGTAAGGATCCGATAGGGTTGGAAAAACAGGTTTGATGATTTTCACCATCTTGAAACTGCAGGGTGCTAACAAGGTTGAAGCGACGGCGAAACAAAGTTGCATGGAAAAGGCGGGAACAGACGGGAGCCTCGTTCTGGAGAAAAGCTGCGGGGCTGTTGTGGAGTGACGTCGTGACGGGTGGAACGGAACCGTTCAAGTGTCGGAATGGGTTTTTTTTTCATTATAGTAATCGTGAGTGGTTTTTTTTTTTTAATGGAGAATGGCGTTGAGGTGGAAGCAGTTCCGGGCGTACAATGGCGGCGAGAAGTTCGTGGGGTGGTCGAAAGAGGCGACGGTCGAAAGGTGTGTGATGGTAGCGCGGCACGACTGCTGCAGCATAATTTGTAGAATGGTCGCTCGTATGGAGAGGAGGCCGACAAATGATCATGTTTGAACTTTCCAAACTTAGGGTTAGTCGACGATTCAGGGGTTACGTGTATGCCGGATTGAAATCCTTGATGGCCGGATAGTACACTGACGCGGCGATGCAAGATTATTCTGGGAAGCTGGGTCGCAGTGCGATGGAGGCGACAACGATAAAAGCGGCATGGCCGCTGTGAACACGGTGGCTATGCCCGGTCGTTGATGCGAGACGTCGAAGAGAGGCGGCGTGTGGGAGTCTGGTGGCGGTCTTGGGCGGCCGGGATTTGCGATGGAAGTGAGATGGTCGAAAGAGGGCAGACGTCGGTTTGTGCGACTCGATGGCTTTCCCAGACATGATAAGGTGCATGGGGCATCAAGGACAGTTAAGTCAATCCCCTCTGATGTGGTGACCCAGAGAGGTGACGGAAGTCTAACGATGGAGCAACGGGACGTTGGTGATGAAATTTGTCGAAGTGTCGTCCCGGCCGCCTGGATGGTTATGCTCCTGTCGAGGTGGAGAACGGCAGTTATTGTTGGCGGCGCAACTAACCCTGACCGGGCCGACGTGGGTGGCCAGGCCAGAGGTCGGGAAAGTAGTGGTTGGAGACGAGGTGATGGTCGAAAGGGAAGCGTCCGTCGTATTGGAGAAACCAAATAGATGATGTGGTTAGAGCCGATGCGTCGGTCGAAAGGCCGCTGGCATGCATGCGCTACTTGGTGATGGGTGCAGAGACGTGAGAAAGGCGATTGAGGCTTCCACGAACGACGTGTTAAGGCAACTCACTCGTGCGTGATGGCACAGCGTGACGACAGGGAGCACGCCGGAGGAGGCATAGTGTTTGTGCCGATGTCGAGATGGAAGACCATATTAACGAAGTTGTTGGTTTGAATGCCGACGAGCGAATTGGACAGAACAGGTGGGGCCTGTCGTAATTTCACGTCAGTCTCATGGGACGGTGCCCTGGCTAGTCGGAAGATGTTCAAAAAGGTGAGAAGGACGAGCGGCAGCGGAGCACGTTGGCCGTTAAGGAGACGTTGTCGTCATCAGCGGCGTGGCTGTCTGGGACTGGGCTGGATGTGGCATGGTCGCTACGGCTGACGGGAAGGCGGCTGAGGGGAGTACAGCCTCCGGGGTCTGGCGGAGGCGTCGAGGCCAGTGGCAAGATGACGACGAAGCAAGGCGGGGCTTTTGGAGACGTCGTCTTCGTCATCATCGCTGCTGGCGGTTTAGCAAGGAGGAGATCAAGACGAAGTCAGAGACGGACAATAAGCGTGTGCGACGTGCGAGACAGTCGGCAACGCATACTGAAGCGTGTCCGATAGCTTGAAAATTCCATCATTGGCAGACGTTGGGAGAAGGATGCAGAGGCAGTCGGCGAGAGTGAGGGCGGGCCGGGGACGGGGGGGGGGGGGGGGGGGTTGTGTATAGGGCTTAGGCTGTCTGCGCCCTGCGGTTGCGCAGTGGTCGTCAGCGGCAGATGCTGGTGGATCCGCCCTACAATGGAAGAGGAGGTTCGGCACAAGGAGATGGAAAGGACGGTAACTTCGGGTTAGAGCAGCAGAAGAGCTGTCGACGACAGCTTGAGACAAAGAGATGACGTGCCGCCCGCGCCATCATCCTTTATAGGGAGGGCCGCGCATGCGCGGTAAGGTCCCCGAGGCGGCAGTTCAAGTCTCAAGCACCTAGCAGCATCGTTGAGACAACAATGCAATAAATTGACAGGTACTGCACTTTTACAGCATAAAGAAACATAATATCAGCGTAGAAGATAAAATTATTCAAATAGAGTAAATTATCAAAGTAAACTATCACGAGTAAATAAATTGTTAAAATTCATATCAGAGCAAACATCATACTGAATAGCCAGCATAATAATGGTCATGCTATTCTGCATTATAGCAAGTCTA
This sequence comes from Lithobius niger, assembly GCA_023313725.1. Classification (NCBI taxonomy): domain Eukaryota; kingdom Metazoa; phylum Arthropoda; class Chilopoda; order Lithobiomorpha; family Lithobiidae; genus Lithobius; species Lithobius niger. The sequence continues at coordinate 48,430 of JAHWFP010248192.1, forward strand.
AAAATGTATCAAGCTAACTATCTGTGGCTTTATCATAGTCTGTGAAGATACATTTTAAATAAACATCCAAACTATCACCCCAAGTCTAAGTGTCCTAACCTTATTTGATTGCTAAATTGAACCCGTAAAAAAAAAATAACCAGAATATTAATGACCACACAAATATATACACAAACTAGTTTTAAATGCTGGTGCAGTACAGCTTCAAAATCTGCGGCTTTACCCATATTCTTTCGGGGAGCTTGACTAAGTGGCACAGAAAACATTTTCGGCAACTGTTCGCTTCACTCAAAAAATGTGGCGTAGTCGCTAACTGAATATGCTCAACGTCATACTTACAAAGCTCGGTGTCTTCCATTAATCATTTCGTAGCGTAGGTGTTTGTTCTGGACTAATACTAGGCTTAAAATTGAGTTTTAAAGACAACAATTACTAGGCTGAGCGAGACATGCATTAGTTTTTTTTTTCTGTATTCAGAGGACAGTAACCGATACGATTTCTGCCAAGTACTCCACATGTCACCGCGTGGCTGTTCCACTTATAAGATTTCTGCCCAGTGCTACTTTGGTCCGAGGTCCGACCCATAAAATATTTGAGGCAGCGATTTAATCTTCGAACTCGAGAATTTGCTGCACCAAAGCGCCCTTGCCATGAAGTATTCTGCTTCAATCAGGCAGACACACAGACACACATAAAATCTAAAATAAGATGTGTAACAAGTAAGGCTCGGCCGATACTAGCGGTATCGTTACCGAATCCGTATCGGCTAACTCTTTTGGTCAAGTATCGGTTTTTGCGATATCTTCGCCAAAAATTGTCCGTTTTTGATGTTCCAATATACCATTTTAACCGTTTTTCGAGAGCTTTCCAATGGTGCTAATTTCAGAGTGATAGCGTCAGTCGTTCTCAAATTATTTAACAAAAACCAAAAACAGGTACCACAAAATTAACTTTACTGCAAGATGCTTGCTCATTGAGCTTTGAGATTAATGGAAGAAACATTAACTTTGCTGGAAGTAATGCATTGAAGTACCAGCGTCGGTATCGGTGATGTAGCATTGGACCGTATCGGTCAAAGTAGGTATCGGCCGATCCTTAGTAACAAAGCCTTGTTTCGCTTAGCCAAAAATAAAGAGGTCTTTGCCACTCACCTGACACCAGTTCATAGCCTCTCTCGAGAAGTGCTTTTGCCATTGCCTTGGCATTCAATAGAATCTGTTTCTGGTACTCAATAAATTCTGGTTCTTTGGCCTGTAAAATATATTAGACAAAATGATATTACAGTATGTACATAGGCATGCTTGGGAACATGACCTATGCTTTTCTTTAATGTGTTAAGTAGTCAGTGGCCGTTTTTTTTCTATATCCTTCCACCCTCCCCTTCCTCTGTTCGTTGTAAATTTGTGTACCCCAATACACTCTTCTAGGTAAGCCGAGAGCCACCACATGGCCTAAGCAATAATTAAATAAATTGTTCTTTGCCTCGACCACGCAGTTGTCAAACAAATATCAAATTAATCGTTTGTAGACTTACAGTAGAGTTTAATAATAAAAATTTATTTGCCAAGTAAGCTAGCAGAATGGTAAGCTAGGGTGTGTATTGCAAGCCACTGACATCTTACCAACAATAAGTGTCAACAGATACATCCAAAAAATTAGTGCCGTGCAGATTATTTTGAACACCACTTTGTGCATTTTACTTAGAAATGTCTAACAAACTGTGCCTTATTCCAAAATATATTTGGCAGCTGGTTTGGTATGATCCACTAAATTTTTGTAAACTTTATAAAATATTCATTTCAAATTAGCACACTCTTTTGTAATGTTTACAAGACAACTGCAGTTGTGACTTTGTAAAGTTTTTATTCAACCAAAAGCATATACTGCTAAGCATTATTCTGTCACTAGCATCATCACATCTACCTGTTTCAATGCTACCGCAACAGCAGCAATTGCATGGTTATGAGGTCCCCCTTGTAGCGAAGGAAAAACTGCAAAATTAACTGGATTCTCCAAATTGTACAGAATGTCTTTGCCACTTTTCTTATCAACACTTTTCACTCCTTTGCGATAAAATATCATCCCCGACCTGCAATTATGAAGGAGGAAATTAAAATAATACTGCTACTCTACATCTGTTCCTTAACAGCTTAACCGTTAAAGTGCTTACCTGGCGCCTCTTAACGTCTTGTGAGTTGTTGTAGTTACAATGTCGGAATATTCGAATGGAGATGGTATAACTTTTGCAGCTACAAGACCACTTATGTGTGCCATATCGGACAATAACAAAGCCTTTTGTTCATCGCAAATCTTTGGAATCAGATAAACAAGCATTAACAATACGCTTTATTTTCTTTATTTTATTGACAAATATATATTCACGGTGTGGATTAAACTGTATTCAAAAACTTATCATAAATCGGCTATTACACGCCCATGGGCGACTAAAATTAATTTGATAAAAAAGTGGAGGGGTGTTAACAAAGCTACTACAATATTTCTGACCTTAACATATTTTTTGGGTTCAGCGTTTAGGCCTAAATCCATTGCGGAAAAGTTGATTATTCACATGAGTGATCTGTGTTCAATATTGCTTTAATGCAATGGCTTTATTCTCATTTGTTCACAAATTCAGTGCATTACATCGTCCTCCTTCCAATATGTAACCTAATTCAAAGTTAAAATTAATTTCTAACCATCACCAACCTTCAAAACAGACACTATGGTGATAAAAACGACAACATATGCATTTCCCGGTGGTGAATCACATTGTCTGTTTTGAAGGTTGGTGATGGTTAAAAATTAGTCTTAACTTTGAATTATGTTAGATATTGGAAGGAGGACGATCTAATAAACTAAATTTGAGAATAAATAAGACAAAGGTATAGCGTTTTTGCTAGACTGAATCCATATTACGCCATCAATAATCGATCGCATAGGCCTAATATTGCCGACCTTTCCACGATTACAAAGGCTCCCCCGTGACTCGTGTTGGATTAAATGTTGATTTCATAAAATTTATGAATCATTTTGTTAATTTTGCTGCAAAACAACCAAGATTTAAAAGGATAAAATGTTGAGTTCGTCTAACGTTTGAAGCTTTTAGTCAAGTTCACAACTAATGAAAAAAACCTATTGGGGGTGAGGGAGGAGCTTTAATAAAGTTAGTACAGATTTCTGACCTTAAGGAATTTTTGGAGGGTGGGCGTTTATTAGACAATTTACGGTACTAAAGCTCCGACCTTATTTTTTCTGCGCATTTTAAGCCACTTAAAAAAGGGAAGTTGGGTTTCTTGAGACTTTTTATTCCCCTTAAAATGCACATATATGTGCCACATTTTTGTGATAAAACATTTAGCTGTCTGTCTTCTTGAAAAAGCTTCCTCTACTGTAATTGCTTTTTTAGGAGGCTTTGTTTTGCTAAATATTATGAGAATGATTCAAGCTTATTGACTCTCGAGTTAGCACCATTCGAAAGCACTCAAAACTGCTAAAATGGTGCAGTGTAATGCAAGGGCGTCGATTTTTCTAAAGTTGTGGGGGGGACATAGTAGTAGTGCCAACCAACTCCAGTGGGAGGGGGGGAAAGAAAATGAAAATTTACTATTAAAATGTGTGCTACTTTAGCAGAAGCCCGGCGAATCCAGCTAGGGGGTCAGGGGGAGCGCTTGTAAGCTCCCCCAGCGGGGTTCGGAAGCTGAAGCATTTTACGCTATTTGAGAACCTATTTTCGGCTTACCGAGACACGTTTGCAATGCATTGTTTGGCAAATTTCGGATGCTTTTGGTAAAAATTCTTTAGCATGAGAGGTCGTAAAAACCTAATTGTTACCAAAATTCCGCTATCTAACACTAGCTAGCTAACACTGAAAATTTAGGTTTGAAAAGTATTGTTGCTTACTTTTCAAATGGTGGAAGATTTAGCTGACGTTCCTGAATTAACTGAATTAATTGAGAACTGAAAAAGAAGAAAAGAGCTACTAGCAAATCAAACTAGCAACTTAGTCTTCAATTTTGATTCTTTAATTTGCTCGGTTTTTGTGGAGTTAATTGCTATCATATCAAAAACCAAAACTGGAAAAAGGAGCCGCCAAGTTCCGAATGGTTTGGCCCTTCAAAGGAATGATATCAACACACCAAACCATTCGCCAAGTTAATCATACCGCTTAACAGTTCGAAGTATTATTCGGTGCGATTAAGTTGGCGAATGTTTTGGTGTGTTGATATCACTCCTTTGAAGGGCCGAACCATTCGAAACTTGGCGGCCCGTTTTACCAGTTTTGGTTTTTGATATGATATCACCCCTTTTTTTTAATTGTGTATTGACTCAACTCCACTACCGTGCAGGTGTGTAATAAAGTGCCACTTCAACAAGACATTGGTTTTCAACAATTTGCTATCTTTTGTCAATAGGCCGAACCATTCTCAACTTAGTCACCTCTTTGTAGGTTTTTGGTTTGGTTTTAATTTTGTTGTAATTTGTTTTATTTAGTTAGTTTTGGAGTGTCGATAGCACTCCTTTGAAGGGACGAACCACTCAACTTGGTGGTCTCTTTACCAGTTTTTGACTTTGTTATTACAGTTGGTTTATTTCAGTTTTTGACTTTATTACAGTTGGTTTATTTTTCGTCAATTGGATGTGAATACAATTTCTTTGCAACGTTGTTTAGATTTATCGTGATACACTAATGTGTGTCTAGGCACGCACATCAGTATACACGTTCTCATTGTCCGAACTTTGGCCGTCCAATTAGAGACGATGCCGACAATACTAACAATGGTTATAACAATATTTTCGTACTTACGCGCCCTCCCACGCCATTCCCGTAACGCCCCCAAGCTCCAAACCATAAAAGGAACGCAGTTCGTATTGTACTGCACCCATTCGTTCATAGCTGGAAACCTTCCCGTTATCTCGGTATCGATGAATAATCCCCCTACGGAAATTAACATGGAATGAGCGGAGTAGCTAGCTAGTAGCTAGTAACTAGTAACACATTTACAACGTTATTGAGGGTCAGATTTTGCATTGAAAGCAGCTTAGCTGGCATTCCTACACGAGTTAATTTTTGTGAAGTGGCTCGACATAGCTCACGATTTCAACACAATTTAAGCTTTTGTACCGCATTATTATTTCCCCCCCAAGTACCTGAAATCTACCCAACTATGCTTCAAGATATAAGACACTGACGCAATGGCGTCGCGCTACAATGGTTTACAACCTCGACAATTGAATTGATGTGATGCTTGTTGTGATGTTTGTTGCCTAACCTGGCGCAACACACTAGCGTGTGTCCAGATATAGACTTCAACTGATGTAAACTTGGAAGGAAAGCTTAACAAGTTTAGTTCTGTATAACCATAGCAAGAACAAACTAACCACCAGGCGACTTCAGTTTGCGGTTCGTTGACAATCAAACTAAGTAATTTGAAATCGGACACTCCTTTATCTTTCGTTTAGCTCTGTGCTCTTCCTGTTTTGACTAGTTTCGCACTTAATTACCTTTTCACTACATCGGCGGAAGTGGAAAAAAGCCTCACAAGCACTACATACCGAGTAGGGTTACGCAAACACAGTTGGAAAGTAGTTCGAATTAATAGACAGTAAATAAAGTTTAGATTTATAAAGCGACTAATAATGAAATTGCTTCAATTGTTCGTGTGATGTTCATTTTTTTTACTATAAAATTGTGTTACTTTAAATTAAAACTTTTATAGAATTAAAAATACTGTTTTGTTACAGCGGAGTGATATACTTACATCCTCCATTTACTGTAATCAGTCATCTTTGTGACTTGGCCTTGCAACTTTAACTTTATTACTCCAGGGGTGGCGCCACAGGGGGACCGGGGGGGGGGGGGGGGGGGGCTGGATCTACGCCTATGGTGTAATGTGAAATCGGTCAATTTTTAGTGAAGCTATAAAAAAATATCAATATCGATGCATCATTTTAACCTTTCATGCATGGTGCCTTGAATAAGGATAGCTACACGAAGGACGCCAAGGCTCCCAGGGACCATGAGAAAGCACGCAAGCAGCATCTTCGTGTTCCAACCACATGACTGCGGGTTCGATTCCCAAGACTAACATTTTCATACTTTTAAGTACCATGCGATTCTCAGGATAGGCTAGTCTTTATACCGGTATTCCACTGCTCAATTGTTCCACAAGGTTATCCATCATACTGTGGTTTGCTTGTTGTATGTACTTGATGGTTAGGATCAGCGAACTTTCGTAAAATTAGAGGCTAGCAGTGTTTTTAATGACTTGCTTTCTGTTTGCTGACTAGAGAACGTAATGAGTGAGTAAGGGGTAATTTCATAAAGTTACTTCTGTGGGAAGTCTTTTGTGCCTCAACTTTATTGGCCGCAATGGTCCTTTTTTAAGCCTACTAACGACAAGAATTTAAGGTGCCTGGAACGCAAGACAAACTGCAGGTTTGGACTCGCAAATAAAAACAATAAGGACTCCTTTTATGCATCCAATATCCAATTCCAATTTTCAAAGAGTGGCTTTTATTTTCTATGCTCCATTTTAGTTTTTGCAAAAAAAAAAAACCAACCTCAATTCACGGTTTAGTACTGAAAACTATAATGCCACATTCAAACCAGTCAAATTTGGACTGATTTTACAGATTTACGCATGAATATAAAACGATGCCTTAATTTTAAAGGAACAAAGAGAAAAAAAAAAGTCTCTTTTTCAAAACATTATGACATTTTTTTTCCAAGGATAGTTTCCTTGCTATATTTCTTTTAAGATACCTTGCTGCAATTTTGGGGTGCACAGTCACAAAGCATGCACTACACGACTGACAAAATAAAAATCACAAGTAACAGAACGAGATCTACAAGTTGGGAGAGAAACCCTCTTACAACAAGAAACCTGTGATAACGTTCTATTTTTCAGGCTCTTCACACAACAAAGCATGCAAAACAGATAATAACAATACGCTTGATGAACATTCTGTTTGCAAACTCTCATGACTGTAAAGAGGTTTCACTGTATTTTCATAATTAGGCCACCACTTGAAAAAAATTGCCTAAAATAGAAAACTAATATCGAAAATTTTTAACATCATATGCCGAATGACCTAAAATAACATGCTTTCCTTCTTCATTGGTGTGAGTGTTAACGTTCATGAAAGCCACTATAAAGACAAAAAAAAATGTTACCTCTCGGAATCTTTTATAATCTATTAGACGAGCATAAGCGCTTGTCCCGGCTATGATAAGCTTTGGTCTAAATAGTCGAGCCATCCGAGCCAACTTGTCATAGTCAATGAGGCCAGTACTCGTCTGCAAAAGGTAAAATGAGATAAATATTAAGGCTGAACCGATCAGCTTTTTTTCACCCGAACCAACCTTTACCCATTCATTAAATGAACACGCTTGAATCATCAAACACTTTTTCCACCAAGATGAAGCAGAATTGTTTCCACATTAGGTTTTCGGCGAATAGTCAATCTCCTTCCTCAGAATGTCATTATGTAACAAAATGAACGACCATTTAAAATCCTACATGTTGGCGTCTTGTGATTTAAATTATCGTTATTAGTTTCTTTACTTGATGACATTCTAAAAATACCGAAGTGGCTACCGTACCTCTGAGATTTAGCAGAAACACCATTTAAAATTTCCATATTCACACGCACAATCTCAAAGACAAGAGATATATATAAAAAATATTTCAGCAAATTTTCGACAGCTCTTTCATGCACATTCTCAATACTTCTCAGGGCATTCTCTTCAATCTTCCCCTCACTTCTTTTCTGCAACGGATCTGTTGCACTCCCCTACTACCCTTCACAAGTTTCTTCTTAATACCTTCGCCATTTCGGTAAAAGGTGTCAAAGCTTTGTCTTTTTAGAGGCTTCTGCAGTTTCAGGCTCTTTCCCTGTACGTAAGTAATCCCGATTCGAAATGCTTTCTTGGACGCCTTCTCAGCATTACTCAGTCATTGCCTCCTATTCGAGCACTTTCAGAATTTTCAGGATGGGGCGTGTATTCTAGCAGGGTGAACCATCCATCTGCTTCGGTTAAACGTTCCTAGCGATGCGAATGAACTCATTCCCAGCAATTACCCTAAGCTGGCTACGAGGATGTCACGATGCATATGCTATGCCTATCATCGATGTAGATGGTTCGCAATAGGGTCTGTATGCAATAGTTCCTCTCGTACTCCCCTCCAGCTGTCAAGTTAGGAAAGGGATCACCCCATCCACTTCATGCTCAATAGTAAACTTGAATTCTCTTCTCCACCCATTCAGCAGCTTCAAGACCCTATCAACCTCATCCCTCTTCATCGCAGTCAAGATGTCATCCACAAACCTCTTCCACAACTTCAGGCTGGGATTTTCTACCTAGATGTCCCGAGTCCAAATACTGCATCACCAGCTCGGCCAACACGAGCGAGCACGAATAGCCAATGGGGGCTCCTTTCACTTGTCAAAACACCCTCCCTCGAAACTCAACATAAATGGAGGCCAACACGACATTGAGCAGCGCTATATCTCTCCCATACGCTCCTCTCTGTACCCCTGATAAACACAACATCTCGTGAATAAGTCCGTGGGCCAGGCTAGGGAATAATTTTACGACATCAAAAGACACCAGCACTTCCCTCTCCTCAAGCATCACTTTCTCCAGGGTGTCCAGTAGCTCTCCCATATGCGGCTGACAACATACTTTTTCATGAGTCCTGCTACCTTCCAATCCAACTTCCCGTCAAACCCTCTCTTGGCCGAAGTGATAATGCAAAATGGTCTGCCCTCCTTAAGCAATTTCACCTGCATGAAACACCGTCGACGGTTTCCGGGAGCCTTTAAGCGTAATCTCTTCCCATTCTTCCTTGCTGAGATAGCCTTCATTGTACAACCTCTCCAAGCTGAACACTTACGTCACCCACTTGTCCATTTCGTACCACTCCTCCTGCAGCAAAGTACATCCCTGAAACATCCACTTCTTCCAACACTTTTTCACCAAGCACATTCTGTCAACAACCACTGCAACGTTGGCCTTATCAGCCTTGCAAATAACGATCAACGAATCTCTCTCCAGAGTCCTCATTTGAGTCACATTCAAATTTTCAATGTTTTTTGGTGGTTTTTCAAAAGCAAGGCATTGCACTTTTTGGCACACTTCAGAATTCCACGAATACCCATCCATGAGATGGGGTTGACGCCGAAGGTGATGTTCTATGGGTAATGTTTCATGTATATGTGTGCGTGTTAAATGCTGCCTATGGACGTTTCCTTTTGGCCGTGTCAGTATGGCTCAGCGGTAGGACCTTGGCCTTTGATTTCAAAGGTCCCGGGTTCGATTCCCCGCTGAGGCAGTCTGACATACAAGTCCAAAAGGCAACGTAAATAGGTTTGCATCCGTATTTATTAAGGTGATGTTCGGTTATCGGTGTTACAGCCAGAACAAGGATGTCCTTGCCTGGGAAAAGAGGACATGGGATGACTATGTTCATGGGAAGATCCAGTGAAAGACCCAGTGGAAGACTCGATGACTTGATGGTGCTTGTGTTGGTTTAGGAGACGGAACAAGGATGTCTTTTCCTGGGGATAGACGACGGGGAATAGAGGTACTTGTGGGAAGACTCAGAGGAAGAAGCAGCAACCCCTTCATGATTTGCTGCAAGAAGATGGAGGTGAGGAAAACCAAGTGTTGAGGTGGACAGTGAGCAACGAGGCGTTGTAACTCTCGAGGTCTTGTCTTCAAGGTTTCTTCGTCTTGTGAAGGGCAGGAAGAGACTTCGTTTGACCGCAAGAAGCGTAGAGAGGTCCCGGAGGTGAAGGGAAAAGTGGGAGTGACGGTGCCATGCCGGGAGAGGAAGGCGACAGCGTGACAACTTCAGTGAAGGTGGAATCTTCTTAGAGGAAGCATCCTTCGGTGAGCCTTTGGGTCAAGGTGGAAGGTCTTATGATTTTTGTCTGCGACAGAGATGGACGCAGATGCGAAGAGAAGATGTGAAGATAGGAAGATGGGAAAAGGGGGGAGAAAAACGAAAGCGTAACCGCGCATGGCTCGCTAAAAGGGAAAAAGATGGCAACCGGCACGCTTCGACGCTTTTACCGAGCTGGACGGATCAAATTAAGTTTAAAAACCTCTATGGAAGAAAAGCATTCGAGGAAAAGAATGCAAAAATTACAAGTAATGGATATTCCGAACGGCATATAGAAAGGTAATTAAAACCTTAAAACTGAATACCCCTTTGGTACACAGTAGTGCATACAACAAACATTTCTTTTAGCACGTAAAATAAGTCAATAGATGCGTTGTAAAAATTTTAAAAATTAATTTTACTGCTTAAGGTGTATGTATTATGTCTCAGTGGCAGCGTTCGATCAAGTCACTTTTTTATTTCTGGAGTAACGTATAGTGCCTGACCACCACCCTCCACCCCAAAAAAAAATCCATTTCATGTGAATGCGCATGTGTGTGCGCGTACATGCATGCACACCTGCTGTATTTTGGTCAAATTACTTACATCTAACTTGTATGGCATGGACTCAAAAAAAATTGAAGTTGCAGATATCCGTTTTTGATCCGTCATGTAACCATGAGTTAAACTGAAACAAGAACAATGAGAATTATTTGACAAAACTACCTTACATTGAGAGCAAGTAATATTTAAATAAAGGGGGGGAAAAAGACAATTTTGGTTCAAATGTCAAAATTGACAAAAAAGTATAACACGATTTGACAATTGCAAACAAGCATCGACATTTGGGTAGCTTGCAACGGGGCTACAGCCAAGACACAATGGAGCCGCCTCATTACAATTCACTTTAACTATTTGGGGCTAACACGATTACATGAACTCAGTTCCACACTAGAGATAACTTACAATGGTGGCTTTCATTCTTGCACACATGAGCATCTTAACTGATGGAGGGGGCCATCTCAGGACTTGGATCCTGAACCAACTGAACTATGCCGTCAGTTATAACAAGAGGAACTGTGTACCCTCTTTATAGGAATTAAGATGCACGCAACGTGTGCACCGTAGCCTAGTGCTATGGTGGCACTTAGGCAGCAATGTCGAACCAGAGACAAGAAGGGCTCAAGTCCTGTAACAAGCTTTAGAATTATTCATCCGAGGACTTCAAGGGAATTCGAGACACAATGACACAATGTGACGTAGTGTGACAACGAACACTTCTAATTGTATCCGTGGTTCGCTTACTTCAAAAACAATGAAGTTACGTTACAGAACCATACTCCATTTTCTATTTTTCTCCTAGTATGAAGTAGGCACAAATCCAGGGCGTTACAGAAGTGAGAAGCAATGTTGCTGGACTGGCTTCCACGGATGAAGTTACTGAGTTTAATATCACAGCACTTTTAAATACTTCCCTGTAAGGTATGCAAAGTTAAATGTTTGGTTTACAGGCACTTGAGGTTACCTTAAATTGTCGCTGGTTAAAATTTTTTTTATCTAAATCTTGGTCCATCCCTGCCTATCACCGTCTTCCCACGCAAAACTCCTTCCCAGTTCCGCATCGCCAAACGTTTTGCTTGCTTCTCCAGAACCTTGGTGTGTAACTGGCACTCCTCATCTGACCACACTCCCGCCGTCATGGGACCCTCGAAGTGCGCCTCCCAGCCTGTGGATGACGCGTCCGTGAAGAGAATTCCAAACGGCGTAGGGCCTTGAATCGGCACTCCCCGGCAGGTGTTGAGGGGGGTCGCCCCACCACTGAATGGTATCCACCTGCAAACTGTCCAGAGAAATCGCGTCCCACCAGGATGACGAGGTTGACACTCCTGGTTCCTGAACCAATGCATCGGCCTGACCTTCCATTCCCCGAAAGGAACCAGCTCACCGCAGGAATCGACGAGATTTATTACTGACGCCAGGTCCACTGACGTAATCTCGGTGGCCAGCTGCAACCTTTTCATCCGATCCTGTTACTTCTCAACCTGTTCCTGCGATGGCCAAACCGTGAACTCGTCTGTATGTAACTGAGCGCCCAGGAACACGAACCACCTGCACGGCACCAGCCTGGAATTTTTCAACTGGACGCCTTGACCCAGAGCCTTGAAGACCCCTGCCTAATGGCCACTTGAGTATTTCCTCCTACTGATGGCGGAGCAACCAATCGCCGATGTAGGCATGGGCTTCAATGTCCAGACGATGTAGAAACCCCCCCAACCCAGGCAAAGCACTGCCGTGAAGGCACGAGATCCGATTGCAATCCCAAAGGGTAGGTCATGAAACTGGTACGATTGACCTCCTACAAAAAGGTAAAACAGATGCCGAATCCCCTGGTGCAACGGAACATGCATGCATGCATGCATCCTCGAAGTAGATGGCAATCGTAAAAACGGTTGGCTGCATCGCTTCTCTGACCGACTGAACCGTCACCATCTTGAAATGCTACTTCTCTAGATGTTGGTTCAGCTTACTGAGGCTGAACTCAGCGCTGCTTCACACACAAATAGCAACGAATGGTCTCTGCCTACGGCGGAGAGAGTGAACACGCCATCGGTGATGAGCTCCCAGTTGTCCACATGGCGACAAAACCTTCCCCCCACCTGCCAGGGAAGTGGAGGAAAGTGAGGGGGGAAAACATCCATACCTGATCCTGTGGGGACGACCCCGAGAGGCACCCTTTCCACGTTGTGAAAATCCACGGAAACTAGGGATGTGCGAGTAGAAAAATTTTAATTCGAGTCGAGCCGAGTCGAGTTTGCAGCAGAAGAATCGAGTATCGAGTCGAGTTCGAGTATATGATGGATATATTTTGTTTGCAAGTTTCTCTTTAATTTGTTAAGATAATAAAAATAAAGATGGTGCTTAACTGACTGTGTTGGTCATGGTTTTCCAGTTTTAAGGACATACCTTGAAAATAGTTTCAGTTATCGACTTTTGATTTGCACCACTGGAAAGCTCTCGTCGAGACGATCGATTTGGTATATTTGAATGTCAAAATCGATCAAAAATTGGCCAAGTTATCGCATTTTCGCCGGATTCGAGTTTTACGAGTATGGACGCAAGCAGCGAGCCGAGTTCGAGTACAAGTTTCATACTCGGCTCGAATTTTACGAGTACGCACATCCCTAACGGAAACGTCCCCTGCCTTGAAAAGGGGGTGGTCCCTGGAACGTGCGATGTGCTGCTGTGACGTGCAGAATCCATGCAACGTGGTTGTGGAAAACGCTTGCAGGCATGAACCTGAGAACGAGGGAGGACATGTTCTCTGCTCAAGTCGCCAAATGCAAAATGCCCCAAAAAATGAAAGTACGGAATGCATAGAAAAAACTACTATGTTCCGAGAAAAAAACACTCGCGTCACCTAGATTGATAAAGTTTTTATCCAAATCTACGCTCAACCCCAAACTCAAAATGCCGTTCAGTATTAGCAAATTTTCGGTCCCTTGGAAGGGCATCGACGTTCTGACGTTTCCAAACCTAGATGTCAAACAAAAACCACCATTACCTCCCAAAACGGCGTCATGGCCTCAGACAAGGATGAAAGAGCCCCCACCCGAGCAATGCCGCCGGGGCTAGCAAAGTACGGGAGGGGGGGGGGACCTCGTGCAAGTAGACAAAAAAGTTGACCTGACAGTGCAAAACTGGACAACTCCGTTTTCCAAGTTAGCCGACACTCGACGTCTTTATAAGACAAGACCTGAATTTAATTTCAACTCAAAGAGATGAACCGAGTTTCCCTTCACAATGAGTAAATTGTTCCAACCCAGCCACACACCAGGAGCGAGGTGGGGGAGGGGCGTCCAGGTCAACGTCCTACAGAATCTTGCGTATTTGGAATTGAGAAACAAAACAGCAGAAAACTTAGCCAGCAAAAGGCAACAAAAGGGTTCGTTCTGCAGATCCCTGATGTTCATTCCAAAAATCCAAATGACTTACTAATAGGCCTCACACTGCACAACAAAGGCTGCAGAGCAAACGTGGTAAAATGCCCTAATGCAGCCCGAGACCCTCAACAAAATTCAAGTGTTAGTAACCAGCAAGGAATTTAAAATTAAAAAATTAAAAATTCCTTAACGAAAACTAACGGCAAGCAATTAACAAGCCATCAATCAACCAGCAAGGAATTTAAAGTAAAAAAATTAAAAATCTTTCACAAAATAAAAAGAAATGTAAGACTTGGAAGGAGTTTCCGATGCAGTGACCGCTTGGGTCAACTGGAAGAATCACCTAACAAGGAACGCTGATGAACTGTGTAGTTTACAACGATATTCAGCACCCTTGTAGGTGTGACAACTTTCACATTTCGCCACGCCCCAAGTGTGGGTTCTATTTCCCCTCTATGGGTACATAACATAGAGGCTGTGACTCTGTTTTTTTTTTTATATGGCGTTTCACCACCACGAGACTTTTTTTTCTTCTGGCTAACTCCCTCCTTGGAGTTTTCATTTTTGTTGCACTTCCTTCACTCAACTCTCTTTGCAACATTGTCCCGCACCAACAGCACTGATTCAGACATGACCGTCTGCTGTAGTGCAGCCACAGACCCTGTGCCAACAGCCTCATGCGATTGGCGAGTGGCGATTGACAATTGGGAATCATGGCCTTTGCCGATTGGCGATTCTCGAACGCTGTGAGATCGTCTATCATCATTCCGCATCCCGTGCAATTCGACAGCATGATGCCGCCGATGAGGACCTGTTGAAGTATGAATACGGCGTTTTTTTGGCGCCTATCAGACTTGGTGCATCACTCGGAGCTTTGTGGTGGCCGCCTCGCTCCGAGTGTGGGTCTTTTCCCTGACTATGGGAACTAGATTTAGTGGCTAAGACTCGCTTTTGGCGTTTTCTCTGCTACGAGAAATTTTTGGGCTAACTCCCTCCTTGCAGTTCACAGTTTCGTTGCATTTCAATCGCATATCCTCCTTTGCAACATTGCCCCGCACTAACAGCTCCGGTTCAGACACGACCGTCTGCCGTAGTGCAGCCACAGACCCTATGCCAACAGCTTCATTCAGTTTACTCACCCCAGGCAGCTTCCCAGCAACAATAGTTTCAGTTTCAAAACCACAATGCTCCTCCTCCGTGACAGCAGTAGATGGCAGCACCTGTCCAGCACACGATGGCACGATCAGCGATTGGCGATTGGAGAGTGTTGCCTGCGCGAAAAACGCCGCCATTTCCCCCCGCAGCAAGACGAAACCTTCGGCATACACATTGCGTTGTTCGGTCGCTAATTCCTCACGCAACAATTCCATCCTAAGTCCAAAGTCCATTTTACCTGCTTCTCGCACAGCCCCCACAATCAATACCAAATTTCCAGGGTCAATCGGAGACCGGGCCAGCAGGGACGACAAAGCCGGCGATGACGAAACAACCTCGGTTGCATCCACGTTAGGCCTAACCAACGCGTTCACAGCATCATGGCCCAGAAGAGCCGCACAGTTTCGGCCGACAAAACACAAGTGGGGCATACATTTCAGTGCAAAAAAAAAAAATTCGAAACGACACTCAAGAGGAGTGTTAGATCCAGAAGCAGACTCCAACAGCTTTTTTTTTTTTTTCCAAGATACAGGTGATTCTCAGATAATGACAAATTTTCACTTTTAAAAAACTTAAATTATTATTATCACAAAACTGTTTAATTTTTGTATTTTCTGTATGTAGAATGGCTATTTTGCATGAATTTATGACTTGCAAGGAAACAAATTTCACCAATAAAAAGTTATTGGCCTTAGAATGGTGTTGAATGTGAAAAAACATCATTACCATCACGCTCTGTTTTATGGCTGCTTTCAATAGTTCTTTGACTTGCATGGGTTAACGTTTTGATATATTTGTGTAAGGAGATACTTTAATTGACTGAATAAGAACCGTTAAACTGCAATATTGTATTTTCCCAAATTTTACATCAAAAAGTTTCCTTTATTGACTTGTTCTGAAGCCAAGAAGACATTAAGTAATTTTATAATTGTTCGCCCTAATATAATGAAAAGGCGATGAAAACATGCACTGTTATGGTAATGACGTTAACTGTGTTGGTAATGACTAGCTCTATGGGAATAACAATGGAACTGAAAGTTCAGTTAAATCGATTTGAAATTCAAGTGTTTGTAACTAACTGGAAATATCCTACAAGCTTTACAGTAAGGTTTTTTAGTTAAAAAAACCTTCCTTCAGTGACCTCTCCCCCTCCCCTCCCCGCACAATATCTGCGTCACTACGATCACGTTAAATCATTACCATAACGATTTTTGTTGCTGAAATGATGGTAATGATGCATGATGGTAATGACGATCTGACAGATTCTGCAACTTTCTATTTAAATCACCAAGTAGATGTTAAGCTTAACGTTAGTTTTCGCTACGTACACGTTCTATACAAGTACTTAAGGTATTTTTCTCGGTTTACAAGCTTACGTAACTATTTCGTACAGGGTGTGGTAATGACGGTTCTTATTTATGCCCTCCTGATTCTAGCCGTTTGTTGCTTTCCCTACAGAAAACGATGAGTTCGTGCGGCCGAATTGTTGTATAATCCGTCAGCTCTATGGCCAATAATGCTTGTAGTAGAATTATATGTAATAAGTCTGACATGAAGTGGTGACTAGGACAATTAACAATGAGCATTACGGTATTGACGGTAGAAGTTTAGGACAGGCATAAAAATGGCAAATTACAAAAATTCAGGACTATAATTGGCATAATAGCAGCAGATTTCAAATATTCAACACTTTTTGAAAATGGAATGCAAGGACTTGTAATGTTTTGAAACAATTTTGCATGTCGAATGTTGTATGCAAGTCAAGTCTCATAGGTGTGGGACGCGAGATGGTAATGATATTTTCGTCATTGAAGTATAACTGACAACTTATCTGTTTACTTTAGCTATGAATATCGTTCGTATATGTTCTATAAGTGTCGCTCATCATTTGAGGACCAAAATGATTCAGAAAACAAGAAATTGTTTTGGTGAGACAATTGGGACAAGAAATTTGACATTATCTGAGAATCACCCGACGCTGGTCAGATTTCTTCCAGTTTTGATGTCCATAAAATCACACAAACTACACTAAACTTGGATTCAGAAAAATTACAAGGCCTTCACCTGCGACAGGCAGGTTGAATACCCAGAAGGGTTTTTTTGCACGAACATACTGAAAATCTCCCCGACTGCAACATACAACGCAGTTTATTATTGAAAAATTTCGGGCAGGGAATACAAACGCCGGCGATTCCCTAACGAAAAGCAAAAAGATAGAGCAAAAACCCCACGTCAACACTGTTCTGTACCCGAAAACGAAGTGTCATTGTTGGGCTGGCGCTGGCTTGTTGGAGGCAATGATTGTTGCGCACTAAGTGACAGATAGGCTAACCTCATTGCATTGCAAGTGTTGCAGGTGTTTTAAACTTTTAAGGGGTTTAAAAAATCGGGTAGAAAAGCAAATCAAAAACTATTTTAGCACATACTAGAGGTTAGTATTTTACAGATAGTAAGAATCATATTTTCACAAAATTTTGACATTACGACATACTGTTTTAACTAGCTCGAAACAAGCTTTCCAATGGTGCAAATTTCAAGCCTTTATCTCAAACCAGTAAGCAGTTACTTGACGAAAAAACTAAAAGAAAAAAAACTACGAATACTAGGCATTTTTTTTGCCCTCCTGTGGGAGGGACTTGGGGCATTTCCTCGACGTCAAATAACACGTTAGCAACATTTTATTTTTTTTTAGACAGGCTACAGACTATCAGTTTGAGTTGGGTAAGTTAAAGTAGTGTGGTCAGTTAAATAAAATAAAATTCTTGGTTGCTTGGTGCTTCAATTTGCAACCTCGCTTGTAAACCAAACAATTTTTAGTACAGCGCAATAAAACTTGATCGTTGGCACCAAAGCAATCACAGCTTTCATCTCTTCACCACCGCTAGTGCCTCTGATCCCCTACTGTAGTACCTCTAGGGCGGTATATTTGTACTATAGCTATTGCATAGAAAATAAGCACTGTAGATGCGATAAGCTTAGTATCACTGTGCTAGCACACTGTACTGCTAGCAAACCATTCGCTACCTGGCAAACTTCATACACCTATGTAGCAGAGTGAGCACAACGTGCGAGTATGATGTTGCGGATGGTGACGACCACCTCAAGACAAATTTGCCTAAATGCCCACTGTTTTGTCCATCTTTTTAACAATTTCTAGTTTTCTATACGCCAATGTGTACAACAATCTAATCGTCCGGACGAGACCTTTCCCGCTAGAGGAAGAGTCTAATCATTAGATTAAAGCAATGAGAAGCTATTCCCTGAAAACCAATAAACATGTGGGTAACACCAGATAAAACAATTAGCTGCGTACAACTTTTTCCGACAGAATACGTGACCACCGAAAGTTCTGCTGCTGAGCTCCTTATTACGACTACAATTAGTATCTCAATCTAGTCACTCATAACCATACTCGCAGTAACTTGAAGATTAGTGACTTACTAGTAGTCCTACTGAACTGCAGGATGAGCTTCAAATACGCTAATGCTATGTCTACAAAAACTACAAAGGGGTTTATCCAATGTCTTAGTTAAACGACAAAGAACGAAAGAAATTGGCTCTGCGTGTCGTAAATTTAATGATTCCACAAGAGCCTAACATGTACACTGAACGATTTACAGAAAGTATAACATGTACTGAAAGATTAAGAAGGAACAACTTTGATAAAATTGTGAAGCCTCGTGTAACAAAGTGAATGTCGCAAAAATTTTATGTTCCCAGCAGAAGAAAATTTGAGCTTAAGGTGGCGTTAAAAAAATAGTAAAATTCCCTACTGTGTGTCCAATATACTTCTTACAGCCCCTGTCTCACATTACTACGTTATGCCACTTGCCACTTTTAATTTATCAAAATAAAACCTAACAACTTTCATTCAGCTTTAGCCTACTTAATCCAAGATACACTGGCTACAAAGAACGGCACAAACAAACATTTTTCAATGGCCCCTTTTAAGTGCGTACCAATCGCCTCTTTTTTTCCCACCGAACTGATGTCAAGCTAATCAGTCTAAAAATCATCGTTGAATTAAACGATGTTACCGAACTGATTACTGATGCCGATCTCGTCCTCATCAATGCAATCTTTAGAAACTCCAAAATACCAGTGTTACCTGGTTGATTTTGGTTTCTATTGACTGTTGAAATATCCATTACCTTTTTTAATAGCATTCTCCTTCTCAATGCTGATCAATTCTAGAGAAAAACAAACGGAGATGTCCTTCCGGTTCGCTACCTACTGTGCAGCCTCCATAACATAAAAGCCAAAAAGGAGCAGTAGAGCTCATCTTTTTGACACCTCTATCGTGCACAAATGGCGACTAGAGGGGAGGAGGGTGGCAGCAAGGTAATGGATATTTTCAACAGGCAATAGAAACCAAAATCAACCAAGTAACACTGGTATTTTGGAGTTTCTAGTTGCCTTGAAAATATCACTACCTTTTTTAATAGCATTCCCATAGACTTCGTCAAGGTGGCGGGCGCCATTTGACAGAAGTCCCCTCAGGCAGCGACCGGTTCCCTTCACAGAATGGCAACGTGTGTTTAAGGGGTCAATAAATGGCCCAATGCGGTAGAGACCCTCCACTTGATGTGACATGTCCCAGACATAGTGTGACGTGAAGACAGTAGGGTGTCTCCAGGAGGCAGCTTCCATAATTTCGGAGATAGGAATGTTGCTGTAGTGGGTCCATGAAGTGGAGCTTGCTCGTAGTTCGTCGGCCGTTACTCTGATGCCCTCCGTGGCGCAGTTGAGGTCAAGTGCCTCATAAGCTGGTACGATGACGCTTTTGAGCCAGGTGGCAATCATCCGAGTAGATGTAACTCCTTTGTTGTTAAACGGAAGGAAAAGCTGGAAGCGTCCCCTGCGAATACGTTTGGATGCTTTTAGGTAGAAGCGGATGGCTCGTACTGGGCATAAAGCGCATTCTTCGTTGTCTCCAAGTATGTTGGAGAGAGAGAGGGGATGATGAAGGGATGAGTGCACTCAGTAGGCTTCTGCGTTTTCGCCCGGAACGATGAGTGTGGAGTGAGTGTAACACCAGTATAGTCCGGGAGGAAATAACAGTCTTTTTCGGTTGCTGATAATGCCTGTAGTTCACTGCACCAGAGGCATGCGGCCAGGGCTATTAAGAACATGGTATTTCTTGTAAGATGGCTGAGTCGTGAGGAAGCCATTGGTTCATATGGCGGGGCCAGGAGGGCCACGAGGACAATGGACAGATCCCAGTCAGGGAATTGCTTACTGATAGGTGGACGATCTAGATGGAAGGAATGGATAAGGGACGAAATCCTATAGTCGGTGAGGGCAGTATTCCCGGCCTCTTTGAAGACAGCATTTAAAGCGGAGTGGTAGACTAGAACTGTAGAGCCTCGTAATCCGCTTTTGAAAAGGAAGGTTAAAAAGCAGAGGAGGTCCTGCACAGGGGGACTGACTGGATCAACTTGTTCCGTGATACACCAATGAAACCATCGTTTCCAGTGGCCGTCGTATATTTTATTGGTAGAGGAGCGGACGGCCCGGGAAGCGATGCGTGAGGCCTCGTCTTCAAGAATGCCTGTTGCGCAGAGGAGTCGGATGATAGTAGCCACCCGTGAAGACGTAGTGCCTGGAGGTTCTGGTGGAGGATCCGTCCGTTGTTCTGGGATAGGTCTGTTCGGTCTGGCAATTGGCGAGGAGAGTCGATGAGAAGGCTGAGGAGCAGTGGAAACCATGCCACGGCGGGCCAGTTTGGTGCGATCAGGAGAAAACGTCCGCAACAATTGGCAATCTTGCGGAGGACAAGCGGAAGAAGGCACGGAGGGGCGAAAACGTATGTGTGAAGTTAATTCCAATCGAGGGTTAGAGCATCTACTGCCCATGCTCGGGGGTCCGGAAGGGGGCTGACGAATAAGGGAAGTCTGGTGTTGAATCTTGTGGCGAAGAGGTCTAATGACGGGTGATGCCAGAGGAGGAAGAGTGTGGCAGACTGTTGGTTGCAGTGTCCATTCGTTGGTGGGCGGTTTGCGGAGAGACAGGGCGTCTGCTACTACATTCAACTATCCCGGGATATGGAGGGGCAGGAGGCAACTCTGATGCAGAATTGGAAGATTTGAGAAGTGATTTGATGCAAGGTGAGGGAACGAGTTCCACCTCCCTTGCGGAGGTAGGCAACAGCTATGGTGTTGTCTATGTGGACTTGTACTACTTGCCCCATAACATAATATTGGAAGTGTCGCAGGCTGAGAAGGACTGCTTGCAATTCCAAACGGTAGATGTGTTCCGTTGCATCGGTCATCCAGCAGCTGGAGGCTGTGAGGTTATCGATGTGGGCTCCCCAGCCTGTCTGGGATGCGTCCGTGAAAAGGAGGCGGTGAGGAGGTGGTTCGTGAAGGGGAACCGTTGCAGTGAGATTTACGATGTCCATCACCATAGGAGGGTGTCGGAAGGGAAGGATGAGTCCCGTTGTTGAGGCGGAAGGGTAAGGGCAGTGCGGGAGTCGTCCCAATGGGAGGAGCGATAATGATGTTGTAGTGGACGCGCCATCCATCTTCCATAGGGAACGAGATCCGCGAAAGAGTCGATAGTTCCAATGGCGGAGGCAAGGTCTTGGAATGTGTGAAGAGGTTTGTACAGAAATTCCCGAGTGGATCGGAGGTGAGATGTTATGCGTTCCGGGGCATGACGGAAGCTGCACGGAGGTTGAAAAGTACTCCAAGAAAAACAAAGGTTTGAGCAGGGCGGAGTCGTGACTTTTGGAGATTTAAGCCTAGGCCTAGGTGATGAAAAAGAGACATGGCGGTGTTTAGATTGTTGATTAGGGTTATTGGATGAGGATGCGGAAGGAGGCAATCGTCGAGGAAGGCGTGAATGCGGATGCCTTGTTGGTGGAGGTAGGCCAGCACGGGTCGCAAGACCATAGTAAAGATTCGTGGAGCTGCATATACGCCAAAAGGTACTCGAAGATACTCGAAAACGGTGCCGTCCAGTAAGAAACGGAAGAGGTGGTGGACAGAGGCATGAAGCGGATTGTGAAGATAGGCGTCGGCCAGGTCGAGGGAAACTATCCAGTCGTTGGATTGGAGGGATTCGCGGATTGAGGATACTGTTTCCATCTGAAAATGTAGGTTGTGAACAAAATGATTGAGGGGTATGAGGTTGAAGATCAGGCGAATTCTGCCTGTTTTCTTCTCGCAAAGAAAAATGTTGCTGTAAAACCCCTGGGTGAACGGAGGTGGCACAATGAGAATGGCTTCCTTTTGAAGGAGAGATTTATTTCTATTCGAAGAGGAGCGGAAGAACGGGGTTCTGAGTCCCATGGTGGATCTTGCACCGGAGGGCTTGGAAGGAACTTCGGCTTGAAGCCTTGCGAAATGATAGAATCACTGGGTCGGAGGTTATTGTTTGCCAGGTTTTTGAATAGTACCGAAGGTGTCCCCTACAGCTTGTGGGGGAGGCGGAATGTCAATAACTGTCAGGTCCCCTGTGTCGGCGTTGGGAGGTGGATCGGTGGAGGAACGTCCCAGGGAGCGGCCACGTCCGCGTCCCTGGGTTCGGGATGGAAAGGGCGAGGCAGAACGCCGAGCCGGAGTTCATGTTTACGTTTTTTTACGCTTAGATTTTAAAGTTAAGGATATTTACCGTCCCAATATCCTTGCAAATTTTCGACAGTCAGGTTTTCTGGAGTTGGAGGGGCTCAGAACGACTGTCTTCATCAGGCTACCACATCACCGCTTACTTCGTCGTGAACGTTCGTCTGCTGCTATCAGCCGGAGGTGAAAGGCGTTCGGAAGGCCTGCTGATTTTCCAAACATCGGGCGGGGTTTCAGACTTCGACGGTATAGAACGGAGTCGGCGATTTGTGCGATTCTTGGTATAACGAGGCTTCCGTGAGATGTCAAGGTTGGGGGCCACTTTTGGTATTAAGTCCCGAAACAATGACTCTGTTTCATGGATGGGCTGATTGCGAAGGAGATGGCGTGTTGAAGCGTGGAGGTTTGTTATCGTATTGAGTGCAACCTCCCGTAGTCAAAGTGTTGAATTGAAGAGGGCTCGTGTAAACCAGTTCATGGCATGATATGTAGCAAAACAACTCTTGCGGCAGACTTGGTTGAAGCGGAACGTAGTTGGCGGGTGTCGTCCGGAGGGTCAGTTTAAGAGTCGTTCACAAAGTGCATTAGCTGCCATACTGAGGACATCCGCTTCGGATGTAGCTTGGTGGCCTAGGCGGAGGTTGCGGTTATTAACGCGGAGGACAAAGACAGGAACTGCTGTTCGACGAGGGAGGAGGAGACAGCAGGGAGGAAGAGCCGAGCCAAAATTTAATTTGGTGTCGGCCGTCAGGAACTCTGACTGGGGGTAGGTATCGAAGTTGCGTGGGTTGGCAGTACCGTCACAAGAAGTAGTTTTCACGGCCGGGATGAGGCAGAGTTGGATCCTTGTCCAGCTCAAGAGGTGCTCCGTTCCCGAGTAGGATGCCACCGTTGCGGAGCAGGGTCGTCAGGAGCGTTGTGGATTGACCTAGGAGCGGAGGCCGATGAGGTAGTTGATCCAAGAGACCGAAACCAAAGCCTGTTGCTAAACCCCTATTTTCGGAGATTGAGTCGGTTGTTGCGGAGGGCTTGTAGCAGTCCAGAATGATTTCTTCCACTGTCTTCATAAGTTCGGGAAGTGGAATCTCGGAAGGGTCAGGATCCTCTTGTAAGGGGGGTTCAGGATGTCGCGAGACCGATGGATCGGGCGAAAAATAAGAATCCTGGTCGTTGCCGTCAGAAGAACCTGGTGGCGGAATAGGAGATGGAGCCGGAAGGGAAGGCGGAGGGACCTGCTTCCGCTACTGATGACAATGGCGCTTAGGAATAGAGGTCAACCAGGAGGAAGTATAGTCCGTTGTAGGTACCTTCCGCTTGAAAGTGCGGAGGGAATAATGGATATGAGAAGACGTGAGTGGCTCGTTGTGTGGTGGAGTGTTCAGAGGAGGGCCACGCGGTCTGTCCTTAGGAGATGTTGTCCAGTGGTTCAAGGATGCTCTAGTCAGGGCTTCTAGCAGAGTGGCACGCTTCAGGAGGAGTTCTTAGCTGGTTAGGGACTAGCTCACAGAGTGAGGCTGCAAGTGGCTGCAAGGCTTTAAGTACCTAGAGCTGCAGCCAGTACCTGCCACTGGTTGTGCAAGGTACTTCCTGTACTATATCCTGGTATCCCATGAGCCATCTCTGCTAGCAGCTACCCCTAGGGGCAGGCAAGGCCACAGCCATCCTGATCAGTGATCTCCAGGGACTGGACCATACATCAAAGTACATAGCATTACTGGAATACATTAATAAAGATATAGAGTATACAGAATACATAGCAAGGAGCCATAGCATCAAGGTAAAGAGGCCCACTAAGGCCCCTAGCTTAAGGAGTAGGAGGAAACTGTGGAAACCGTCGTTGCACTATGCAACTGCCTTCCAATTTCAAGTAGGAAATTACACTAAAAGCACACTTATTCTTAAAGTCCGGAATTCTAACAATTCTGCAAATTTCCGACAGTCCACCTCAACCGTCTTCTTCTGGCAATTTTGGAGATTCCAATGCCCCTCAAATTACATCTTGTCTCTTTCTGTTATTCAAAACTGGAGGTTGTTGGTGCCGTAGTCTCCCATATTTGTCAAGTTCATTCCAGTATTCCATCAGTCTTGCATGCAGGTCTCCTCGCACTCTATATTCGATGGCTTCCAATTTGTTAATAAACTGCAGGTACTGAAAACTTGTATGTGTTGTATTGTTGGTTAAAATGCTTGCACCATTAATGTGCATGCCCCCACCCTAACACCTTTTTCAAAATCATGTTGCATACGTCTGAAATCTGTGCTACTAAGTTGTGCACCAGACTGTAATTAAGTCTTCAATTAATAGTTTAAAGGAATGATATACAATTTTCACGAACAAACCCTGCCACTAAAGAACACCACTGTTCATCACCATGAGCCCATTCAAAAGAAAGAAAAAAAAACCCTGATGCTTAGTGTATTCTCCACTGTTGTCCAATAATGGCCAAAACTACACACACTGCCGATTTTTACTGTAAAAGGGTTTGAAAACACAAGATAGAGGGGGTAACAATACTCTACATCTACAAACACACATCTATTCAGGTTTGCAGAGATGATTACCAACACTGCTGATCCTTACTGTCCTCCATCCGGTAAATCAAGTCCCATTAGTCGGTCATGAGGTTTGAGGACGGCAGTATATGCTGCAAAGTTGGCTGGAGACCCAGACAGAGGCTGTACGTTGACGCCCCAAAGTTCAGGATTCAAATCAAATGCCTCTAGCGCTCTTTTTTGACACAGTAGTTCAATCTTGTCAATAACCTCAGTTCCACCATAATACCTGGAAATATATAATAAAAACATGTGAACAGTAATAAAAGAACAACAAAATAGACAGTAGTGCATTTTATTTTAAATGCTTATCAGTGAACGTATGCCTTTGCAAGCAAATACGACGACAGGCACATCTAAAAGCTGGGTACGTAATTGTTTAACGTCTAAGGCTATATACCAATTAAATGTTTGGTTTATAGGTGTGTGCTTGTGCCTTAAACGGAGTCGTACTGCCAATACGGGAAAACGGGAGTGTGTTGGGCCGATGCTCCGAGGGCCTGTCTGAGGCTTATTTTTTCATGATGAATGATTTACACGAAATGCCACAATGCAGCCCCCTTCAGCCTCACTCTGGAAGCCAGTCGCCTAACCAGCTATAACTCTTTCCGGAAGTCTGCCACTCTGCTAGAAGCCCTGACTAGTGCATCCTTGAACCACTGGACAACAGCTAAGGAAAGACCGCGTGGCCCTGGAATAAACCCTAAATTTCAACCATCCTTCTGGCATTCTTCCTTGAACCGGGCATAGTGGGGTTGCATTGGCCTTAAATTACGGCAGGTTAAAAAATTTAATCAGAACCCACTTTAGTCCAACCACTAAAACTATATTTTTGCTAAATTTTGCCATTCCAATGTCATTTAAAACAGGTAAAATTTTCAAAATACCAGTATTACCTGGTTGATTTTGGTTTCTATTGCCTCTTGAAAATATACATTACCTTATTTTAAGCATTCTCCTCCTTCTCCAATGCTGTTTGATTTACAGATAAATTCAAAGACAGCGTCGTTACCCTACTGCGCAGTCTCCTTTATATAAATACTTGATCAGAGCGGTCATACTCATCTTTTCGAGCCTCTTTAGTGCCCAAATGACGACAAAGAGGGGAGGAGGGTGGGACAAAGGTAATGTATATTTTCAAGAGGCAATAGAAACCACAACCAGGTAATACTGGTATTTTGAAGTTTCTAGTTGCCGATTGAAAAGATACATTACCTGATTTTAAGCATTCCACAGACTTTGTCAAGGTGGAGGGCGCCATCAGATCAAAGCCCCCTGAGGGTAGCGAGCAGTTCCCCATACAGAAACAATCAGAATAAGGGGTTATAGGACACGTCGGGCGTATACAAAGGGCCTGATGCGATATAAACCATTGGCTAGCCGGGACATGTCACGAGAAGACAAGAGGGGCTACGCCATGAGGCAGCTTCCATGATATCAGTAATCGGGATATTACTAAATGAGCCCATGATCCGGAAATGGCGTGGAGCTCATGGGGCCGTGACTTCGATACCTTCTTCGGCGCAATGGATGTGGAGATCATTGTAAGCCTGTACAATAACCGTTTTTTTGCCACGTGGCAATCCTTCGAGGTGAACTGGTAAAAAAGTTAGATGTAAACGGTGAAAAAAGCTGAGTACAACCACGCCGGCACGGCGGCTTTAAGGTAGAAGCGGAGTGCTTGGACGGGGCAGAGGGCTCGCTCACGATCCTCACCAAGAATTAGGTAGAGAGACGGGATGATGAATGGTTTCGTACGGTCCGCTGGTTGTTGCGTTTTGGCTCTGAAAGAGGCGCGAGGCGTGAGGGTTACCCCAGAGTAATTGTCAAGAAAGAAGCAATCTTTGGCCGTGGCCGACAGGGCTTGTAACTCACTACAACGTAAGCAAGCTGCGAGAGCGACAAGGACGGCAGTCTTCCGGGCGAGGTGGCTGAGAGAGCATGAGGATAGGTTCGTATGGTTGGCCAAGAAGTGCAGAAAGCACAATGGAGAGATCCCAATCCGGGACTTGTTTGAGTTGTTGAGGCCTGTCTTGCTTAAAAGAGAGTATAAGGGAAGAGATGCGGTAATCTTCGAGAAGGTTCTTGTGGTCGGCAGCTTTGAATGCGGCGTTCGGTAGACTAGGATCGTAGTTCCGCGCAGGCCACTTACGAACAGTGATGTTAAGAACCTGAGGAGCTATGGGATAAGGGGACTGATAGGATCAACCTATTGTGAGACACACTAATGAAACCATTGTTTCCAGTGACGGTCATAAATCTTGTTGGTAGAGGCGCTGACAATTGTAGAAGCGATACGAAGGGCCTCTTCTTCAAAAACTACTGTTGCTCGAAGGAGCTGGATGATAACAGCCACCCATGAAAACGGAGGGCTTGCGGATTGGGATGTAGGATCAATCCGTTCTTCAGAGTTGATCATGAGGGATCGGGAGGTGGCGTGGGGCTGCGATGAGTAGAGATATAAGGGGGAACACCAAGCCGCGGCGGGCCAGTCTGGGGCTACTAGAAGGAACCGGCCTGGAGAGGCAGCAATCTTGCGGAGGACTAAGGGGAGGAGCCGGGGGGGAGGAGGCGTAGGCGTAGAGATGATCCCAGTTCAGGGTCAGGGCGTCTACATCCCCGGCTCGAGGATCAGAGAGCGGGCTCACAAAGTGGGGAAGTTTGGCATTGAACCTCGTGGCACAGAGGTCTAGCATGGGGCGACCCCACAGGATGAAGAGGTTGTTGCAAAGGGAGGATCGTAAGGTCCATTCGCTGGTTGGCGCGGTGGTCTGGATAGGGCGTCGGCAATGATAGTCAGGCTGCCGGGAATGTGGAGAGGGAGGAGTCAAATCAACAGTTGAATGCAGAGGTAAAAAATCTCCGACGTAACTTGGTGAAGCGTCGGGGATCGTGTTTCCTCCTCCTTTGCGGAGATAGGCGATGGCAGTTGTGTTGTCGATATGTACTTGGACTACTTGTCCCGTTAGGTATTATTGAAAATAATGGATGCCATGGAATACAGCTCGTAGTTCCAGGACATTGATGTGATCTGTGCAGCCGGGATCCCATATGCCGGATCGGGTCATGTGATTCATATGGGCACCCCACGCTGTCAGGGAGGTGTTGGTAAACAGGTGAATCTGAGGGAGTGGCACGTGGTGTGGGACCGTAGCCGTGATGTTGAGAACGTCCAACCACCAGTGCAGGGTTGTCATTGGAAAGGATGGACTGAGGGACCTGGCTGGTAGAAGGAGTGCGGCTTGGGGATCGCCCCATTATAATAGACAAAATTGGTGTAATGGCCGAGCCATCCATCTGCCATACGGAACCAAGTCGGTGAAGGAGTCTATGGTCTCGATGACGGAGGCAAGATCCCGGAAGGTGTGGGATGGAGAGCGTAGGAAGGCTAGAGTCCCAGTGAGATGATTCTCGATCCTTTCTGGGGACGGCATGACAGAGGCGAGTGTGAGGTCGAAGAATACTCCTAGGAATGTAAACCGTTGAGCCGGCACCAGCCGGAACTTTGGGAGGTTGATACCAAGACCCAGCTTGTGAAAGAAAGACATTACGGTGGCGCGGTGGAAGCAGAGAACCTGCGGATCGTGTGGCAAGAGGCAGTCATCGAGAAAGGCATGGATGCGAATCCCTTGCTGGTAAAGGTGAGTTAACACGGGGCGTCAGAGGAGCGTGAAGATACGGGGTGCGGTGTTTAGGCGGCAAGGGAGACACAGGAACTGATAAATGGTTCCGTCGAGAAGAAAATGAAAGAGGTGCCGGACAGAGGCATGAAGAGGGATGTGAAGATATGATTCCGCAAGATCTAATGAAATCGTCCAATCGTCTGGAAGAAGTGAAGTGCGAATCGATGCCGTGGTTTCCATCTGGAAATGCGGGTTGGAAATTTATATATTGAGGTGTTGCAGATTGAATATCAACCGGGATCCCCCCATTTTTTTGTCGCTTAAGAAGCTAGAAGCTGCTGTAGAATCCCGGTGTGACGGGATGGATGACTGGGTGGATCGCACGCTTTGCAAGTAAGAAAAGAATGTCAGTGCGGAGTGCGAGAGATGGTGGTTTTTCCATTTCCCAAGGTGGGGATTGTAACGGAGGAGAACTGAGGATGGAAGCCGCTGTGTACATTGGATAAGATCATAGGGTCGGTGGTGATAGTACTAGAGCACACTAGCAGTGTGGTGTACTGGATCAGGCCCCCTACAACAACGGGATCGCCCCTTAGATCGGGGGAGGCGAGGATCGTCGTTTCTCGTCAGGAGTGGAGATCGGCCGCGGCCCTGGGCGCAGGAAGGAAAGGGCGAAGAGCATCGTGGTGTGGAAGGTAGAATCACGTCTTGGGATCGCGGTGCGAACCAATCCGCGAGAGTTGGTGGAACGCTGACGAGGGAACTGTCTATGTTTGGGTCGCGGCTAGCAAGAAATATCAAAGTGGAAAGCCAACTTAGGGATCAACCTCCGAAAGAGAGATTCTGACTCACGAATTGGCCGATTGTGGAGAATATGCCGAGTGGAATCGTACAAATTTGATAAAAACTACAACTTACGCCCAACCAAAAAGTCCACGTTTCAATACTGAAAACTGGCAAATTTTCGACTGTTTTTACTAACAGTCTTCCTCAGGCGATGGGCTGGAAAACTGCTCGAACTTCCACTCCTCCTTCCAACGAACTTTTCGTCTGCTCACATTTGAATTTCCCATAAGTCCTACTGCCTCACAGTGTGCCTTTTTTTTTAGCGTTCCTGGTTGTTGTGGATGCTTTCCTGCTCACTGTCACTGCCACTCTGGGTGCTCTCTTCCAATGTTGACTTTTTTGGAAGAAACTAGTGCTACTTGATGTCAATTTCTCACTCAGTTCAGGTGTCAAGATTTTCACTATCGGTTTGAATGCCGTTTCCTGTACATTCATAAGTGGCACTCCTCTTTCTTGGCAATGTTGTATTGCCATCGATTCCAATGCCCGGAGGTTTGCTCTTTGTTGGTGTTGGCCTTTAGCACGATTTTTGTGTCGGGCCAGTTGATGTTGTGCTTGGTCCTAAGCCCATGAAAGGCTATAGCGCTCTTCTTAGCAATTCCTTCCATTGTGGCTTGTACGTGCTCCATGACCCTAATGCTAACTCTACGAATTGTTTCGCCTATGTAGCCTTGCGGACACTCATCACATGGGATCCAGTAGACTGCCCCGGTCCTAGAGGGGAGTCGTTCGCCAATGTCGTCTTGCGCCGGGTCTTCTTTTACTTCCATTTCGCTCACTTCAAGCTCTAGCTTTCTTGTTCTTTTTCCTTTTTCTTTCTTTTTTTGCCGGGTCTGGTACCTGTGGTTCGGTTGTATTTGACTTCCCACTGGTTGCTGGTCTTTTGTGGGTTTTCGTTCTTCAGCCAGTTTCAGTGCTGCAGACCTCTATGCCACGTTTCTCTCCTCTCGTCTCATTACCTTGCTTCCCAGGAGTTTCCTCACATTCAAGAGTTTCGGAAGAAGCAATCGATCCCCACTTTTGCTAGGGCTCGCTTAACACGCTCGCCGCACTTTTGTATGTACATCACTACTTCCGCTGGTCTGTTGTCCGCCTTCTCAGTCTTATCTCTCTTCTCCAAGGGGGGTCTCTATGCTTGGGCTTCCTTGATGGCTTCATTGATGGCTTTTGCCGGATATCCAAACACCAAGTGCTTGACCTTTGCTTTCTCAAATCCTTCTTTTCCTTCCCACACTTTCATCACTCGTCCTCTAATCCTCATCATTTCGCTTCTCATGATCGCCAAAAGTTGGGCTTTGGGATGTCCTGAGTTAAATGCAATCCATCTCTGTCTGTGTGGGTTTAACACATGGCCTCCATCTCACAAAACCTCTCTCCTTCCTCTCCAAGACAGTGTCCAAGAATGGCAGCTCTCCTTCTTGCTCCATTTCTGAGGTGAAGCTGAGTTCCGGAGTCCAGCTGTTCAACAACTCGTTCACCATAGCCAACTCATCTTCTCTTCCCATTGTGAATGTGTCGTCAACAAATCATGTCCACAACTTCAGGGTCGGGTGGTTCCGAACTACCCTTTCATCTAAAAATTGCATCACAGTCTCCGTTAGTCTAGTTGATGAAGAGTACCCCATGGGGGTTCCTGCTACTTGCCAGTAGGTCTCTCCCTGGAATTGGACGTAAATGCTGCCCAACAATAATTTGAGAAGTCTTCTGTCAAGCTGGGCTTCCTTCTTGTCAATTTTCTGTCTCCCCGCCGCCTCGTCAAACTTCTGGAGAATAAGCATATGGGAGAGGCTAGGAAACAAAGCTGTGATATCAAACGACTTCAAGCGGTCCTTGTCGTCAAGTTTCACTCCACTTAGGCGCCTAAAGAAATCTGGTGTCCCTCACCGCGTGCTCACCCCACACGTACTTCTGCAGTCTCGGTGTCAAAAACCAGTCAACACGCTGGGCTGGTCCCCCTTTTGCTGAGGTAATCATCCGGAGTGGCCAGCCTTCCTTGTGCACCTTGACTTGGCCAAACACCCCTGGAAGCTCGGCATCTGCCTTAGGCATAAAGCGTTTCCCTTCTTCCGTCAACAATCCGTCCTTAACGAGCCTCTTCAGATGGCCGTCGATGCACGAACGGAGTGTGTGGCCTAAATCGTACCCCAACTTCCGGTACAGCTTGGGATTCCCCAGCTCCTCTCTTAGCCTCTTGATGTATTCTTCACGATCTAAGATCTTCACGCTCTACGGTGTACGCCGTAGCCAAGGGGACTGGCTGTTTACTCTTAAAAGAGCGGAGCGAGGAGTCCATCAAGGTGTGGACTTGAGAAGCAGACAGCGGACTATTGTCTTGTCGAGTAGGGGATCGCGCCTTCCCTGGTTGGGAGGATCGTTAAGACAGATCCAATGGTAAAAGGCGGAGGGAGTGAGGAAGAATTCGCCTTAGCAGCAGCCTTCCTGGCTTTAGTTTGAGGCGTGCGTACCTCTCTTTAGTGCGGGACAATTCTGCGCTGAGGGCGCGTAAGTCCCTAGTAGGATCGGGCTGGCCACAGGGGAGCGGCGAGATGGCAGCAGTGTCACCAGGCGCAGATGGGAGTGACACTTCAGGAAAAAACGGGATGGGTAGGAGCTGCAAGGGCCCCAGAGAATCCCGTTCAGTGGAAAGTTCGAGAATTTAAACATTGCCTGTGTCCGAGGGGACAGGAGATGCGGATCGAGTCCTTAGGCGTGCAGGCGGATCGAGGTGCGTCAAACAGCAACCGTTCGCGACGGGCGCTAGAGAAGAAATAATGAGCATGGCCACTCCGATCAAGTATTTTTATAAAGGAGGCTGCGCAGTAGGACGCGCAGTAGGGTAGTGAAGCGGTCTTCGAATTTATCTCTAGATCAAACAGCATTGGAGAAAGAGAATGCTTAAAGTAAGGTAATGGATATTTCAATCGGCAACTAGAAACAAGCTTTTCAATGGCACAAATTTCAAGCCTCTAGCTTATTTCGTAAAAACTAAAACCAAACATAAATTACTGTACTACATTCCATAAGTAATATATTTGCAAAATAGTTTTTTCTTAAGGCTGACTACATACACTCTTCAAGCTTTGAGCTTCATATGTCAAAGATACGTGGTTGTCAAAATCAAAAATAAATTGCTTTACTGCTCAAATTTACAACCTCTCCCATAAATCCATAAACGTTGAGTGGCCTAAAAAGGCTGCTGCTACATTTTCAGGAAAAGTTATTTTTAAATCAGAGCATCAGGGTGCAAAAGCGAATTCCGATTACTTACAACCTATTCTTTTCTTAGGTGAAATGTTTAACCCCTAAGCGCCCACTAACTTTATATCTGCAGTTTATCTCCACAAAAGTAGGGCTAATCCAGCTTGAAGAGCTTGAAGCTCTTAACTTCAGGCACACGCCTCTACCAACTGAGCCACGGCCGTCTCTAAAAGTCGGCTTGTTACGGGAACCTAGTATTGTTGTTCGTTCTGAATTGTTGCCGATCTCGTGCATAGTTTGGACTCTATTTTTAATACTTTAAACTCTGGTCTTGTCTATGATGAGTTGGGCTCGTCTTAGCACATAAAGGGTTAACGTAGTTGTAAATTTTACAGAACGACATAAATAATGTTAAAAAAAAACAACCCCAATGTTGTGAGCACAGTTTCACTATGCCTTTAAAAGACAGTGAATCCTACACGTACTGTAGTCTGATGAATAAATATAAATTTTACAAGCAAGATGTTTTTAAACACTAGTACGACAGGCAGGTGTACTAAATAATAAGGTTGTGTCAGAGGTGGACTGGTCTGAGAGAATCTCTCCTGGCCTAAAAAGATTAAACAGCCGCTTAACTACTAAAACACAAGAGTTTAGATAAAACAGTGCCACAATTAGGGATGGTGAAAAGAGTGCAAGATACCCAGGCCTAAGAGGCAGGGGGCCAAAAATTCACTACTGTTGGGTGTGGGTCGGGAGCCCCGGTACATGTTGAGAAAGGACCAACATTTTGCCCTTGCACCCCTCCCTGGACAAAGCTGGTTGCGCACTAAGGTAAACCATAAAAGTTAAAACAAGTCGAACTTGATGGGAGACCTTAAACTAGATCACACGTTCCAAGCACAGATTGAAGAATTACCGTACTACTATGGGGAAGCTAAATGTGTGGTTCCAAGT
The DNA here is from genome assembly GCA_023313725.1 of Lithobius niger. Classification (NCBI taxonomy): domain Eukaryota; kingdom Metazoa; phylum Arthropoda; class Chilopoda; order Lithobiomorpha; family Lithobiidae; genus Lithobius; species Lithobius niger. Next base: position 82,155 of record JAHWFP010248192.1, read on the forward strand.
ATGACACCATTGCTATCACGACAACAAGCCAGACAGATGAGCCAAGATATTCATGGTTTGTCGCATTCGCATTCTACCACTGTGCTAGGATTAATGCCTTGAGCGAAGTTTTCCTCCTGACCCTACCAGTACATCCTTGTGCCGCATTACAATGAGTAATTACGTTTACTGAACACCACTTAAGTCTCCGACTTGGCACGATACAAAATTTGTTTATCCCGACACAATTTTTAAAATTATCGCGAATAACGATATCTCGATAAAACAAATTTTAAGGCTGGAATAACCCCCTTAATTTTGTTAATTAAAAAAAAAACCTTGGGTTAAGCCTACAGTGTAACCCTCACGAATGTGAATTGTGTGGCACTCGTCATTTGGTCAGTAGATACGAAAAATCACTTGCCATTGTCCATTGCTTCCTCACCAAGTAGAAATAATTTAGCAATTGTGCCGCTACTAATGCTTAAGTATTGTTTGCATGAAACTAACTCTTCAATAACGTAAAGTGGCTAGCAACAGTATATCACATTTGGTTGAAGAGCCATTGTAAAACCGCACACAATGCCGCAAACCGCTTGTTTCTAGCTATTACGGTTTCCGTGAAATGACAATTTAAGCATCGGGGTATGCACGATAAATCGATAAGTCAGAAAAAGTGCGATACAATATCGACAAATTTTTTTTATCACGATATTATCGAATTATCGGTTATCGTGCCACCCCTAGTATTAAGGACAGAAATACTCATACCTTTGCCCTGGATAACCTTCAGAATACTTGTTGTTTAGACAAGACCCTAATGCCTCCAGAGCTGCTCGACTACAAAAATTCTACAAACAAAAAAAAAATTAAACACTCGAGTGATAAAATATACTGAATACATAAATAAACGACGCACAAATTCTTATCTCATATTTACAAGAACATAAAACTTTTCACTGAACCTTTCACTCTAACCTTTCGCTGTAACCGGGTCCCCACACGGTCTAAAATATTTGTTCTACTCCCAACAAATAACAAACCCAATCCAACGGCTCCGAGCAATTAAGTGCAAGCCTGTCTGGTTGTTAGGCAGGGAGGCCTTCAAACGCAAGCAGCCCAAATTCATGAATGAACTAAACGTTAAGCACAATTATGACATAGTGTAATTTTTTTTTAAGATTTTGTCGGGGAGGGGGCCCGCTGTTGTAGTTATTCCCAGGCCCCTAACTTTGATGTGAGGGCCCTGGGCACTGCAGGCCGGAAACTAGACCAGTTTAGCTAGCAAGAAACCAGGACTCGATAAAAACTATGATTTTGTTGAAAAAAATCAAAATAGTGAGAACTATTGGATTTAGCCTACATCAGGTTTTTTTTTTTTTTTATTTAAATCGATGCTTTGAATTTTCATTATTATTTACTAATGAGTAATTTTTCATTTGCCAAAGTGTTGAATTAAAAACAAAAATCTTTACGCCAATACTATTCTATACAATCAACACACAAGAACATGTCCTATCTACTTAGTTACTCAGAAAAAAAATTTATCACTGTTCGTTTTGTTCGGTGTAACATAAGAGGTCGAAGGCTCCGCGGCTCCCAGCCAAGAGTTTGATGATAAATATATGCAGGTGTGACACTTTTCTTTAATAAAGACGTAAATTAATATATAGCAAAAGAATGAACAGCCTGTCTACTGACATCATTTATTATTAAGGCTGTGCAGATACCAATACTGGTACCGGGACCGGCTGCAGATACCACTGGTACCGGTATCAGACCGGCACCGGGTAAACAAGTACCGGAATCAGCTTTTTTTTTCCAGAATCGGCATTTTCGTACATTAATAATATGGCATATTGTTCCCAATGCTACTAAAAATTAGCCAGCAACTTAGTCAGTAAAGGATTTACCCTATAAGACTAAGTATAAAATGTTTACTTAACACAGAAATGTTTACATGATCTTGTTGAGCAATAAAGTGTTTAGCAAACAATTCCTTTGCAAAAGTGTTTCATATGTTACACCATTAAATGATTAACGTATCAACAGTGTTGATTATTAAATTATGGTTTGACATCGGCATTGGCACGGTATCGGTATTGGCACAGTATCTGCACATAACCAAAAGCACCGGTACTGGCATCGGAATCGGGTAAACGGGCACCGGTATCGGGGAAAGTGGCACCGGCACAGCCTTATTTATTATGAATCGAATGCGCCACAATTCTCTCATGAAGAGCGATCACATGACTGGGCTGTTCTCGTTTGTCAGTGGCTAACTCATGATGACATCACGGCTGAGAACCATGGTGCATGATGTATGCTATCCTACTTATTCCAGAGTTTCATTGAGCATATAAGTTTGCTATATTTCCACACATGGGATTTAGTCATTACATCTGTATGCAATTCCTAACAGAACTGTAACACAGCAATGCATTAGTCATTAAAAATATCATGAAAATTAGTAAATTACTACCCCTGAACTGACAGCAAGCCTCTCCAAAAAATGGCACAAACTGCTGACTCCTACTTCAACAACAAACGAGCATCACGAGTTTGCAGCACGAGATGGCAGCACCATCCAAACATCCATCAGTGCCGAAATTCAAACACGTTTTGCCTGTTGAAGGTAATGGGATGTTTATGTAAGCATATAATACTACCGAAAATTCGCTAGACCAATTGTTTTAGGTTGTTGTTTACTGGCATAGCGTTAGTCCTCTTTTCACGATTTCTTTAGCTAGAGTAAAATGAGCCTGTCAGTTTTCAAAAGCATTAGTCAGTCCACAGAAATGAGAATAAAGCAGTTTAGTTAAGATTTCTGTTATCCGCAAAGGTAAATAGCACACTTAAAATGAAATTAATTGAATTATTTTACGTTGATATACATCTTGATTTGATCAATTTTAAATCTAACTATTTGAAGACATTCAACCCTGCACAAAACAAGCTTTTTAATAGGTCCTGATGGAAATTTCACACATTAGCACAGCAGCAATTTTTTTTTTAATTATTATTTGGGCTACTACATGAGGTATTGAAGATTTGAGGTTACCTCATAAGCTCTTTAAGGACGGATGCGCAGTAGAACCATTGTTTACGGCGCCTCTACAGATCAGATCGAAAATTTCCCGCTAACTACGTTAAAATTAAAAATGGGATATGAAGGCCAGATCATTAAGGGAAAAAGTGACCATTAAGGAAGGTACGGAAAATCGGTCAAAGTGTCGGGGATCAAAAACTGGAAGTTTCATTCCCTTACTTCAAGTTGGAGAGCAGCTAAGATTTTTTTTCTACAAATAGTCTTTTTTTTTAGCGCAAATAGTCTTTACACGGTTAAAGAAATATGACCAGCAAATAAAATCAAAAAATATGTGAAATAAAAATGCTTGGTCGCCAGGCCATTTCAACCTCGCAAGCAACCAAATAATTTTATTTGCGTGGCGGTACCGAAATTTCTTGGAATAGCTAATCCTTCAAATGCAGTTACAACACACTACATAAAAGAAAGCCCTCGCGACTGGCTGGCTAGCTGCGTAACGTTTCCAGGATGCCATGCGAGAAGTGAATCATGTTTGGAGGGAGGGTGGAGGTGACAGTGCATTGCAGATACGGGGAGGTGAGAATGGGGAAGAATCTATGTACACTTTATTTAGTGGGAGTTGGGGGAGAGGAGGGAACGCTGGAAGAAAAGCACATTGTAGCAAAGGTACGTCGTAGCAAAAGGAGAAAAAAAAAGGTTGAAAATAACGATGCAGCAGGAAAGAAATCGGTGTTGCTTCACGTTTGGGGAAGGTGTGGCGGCAAGGGTGAAGCAATGATTGGAGACAATTACAGAACATCGTAGTCGTAAACCAGAGTGGCGTTCAAAAGCTCACAATGAAATTCCCCGATTTTTGTAAGTTTCCAGAACACTACTGACACTTTTCCCCGATTTTTTCTTGATTAAAGAAAGGTGCAGTGGAGGACTAAAACAAGGGCCTACTTCGGCAGAAGCTTGGAGCATGCTTGCCGGCCTAGCTAGATTCCGGTGTGTGAAGTTTAGGTTGTGGTTTTTGATGCTATGTGTTTAGCCGCAGCGAGCGAGGCTCGTAATTTGGAAAAAACTGACATCTTTTTCGTGAAAAACCACCTTGATTTACCCTTTACACCAAGAAATAGTACAACCTTCCATGTATACAGATTGATGGTGGACGAGCTTGGAGCCGCTGTGGAAGTGGCTCCCTAAAACAATTTCCTAAAACTATTTTTTTTATCCGTACATTTTACTGAAATTGCAATAACGATCTCATTGCTTTGCTAAATAAAAAAGAAAAAATGCACTGTCCTAACTGGTAATGGTAAAGAGTAGGAAAAATCCCTTAATATGAACGAAACTATAAAGGAAATTTAAAACACGTAACGTCCCACGTTACTTAGGCCTAAGGAGTTTTCCTGTATCCGAAACGAAACAAAAAGAACATAAAGTTTTAACTGAAATAAAGTGAAGGTTTTAGAAGAAGAAAATTAAATCCGAATTAGCTATTCTTTATAGATGAAAGAATTTCTGGAAAAATTCCTTCCAATTTCCTGACTTTCAGTTTCTATTTATCAAATTTCCTGATTTTCCCCTGAATTTTGCATTTGCAGACTTAATAAATTCCCTGAATTTTTCAAGTAGAACGCCACTATGTACACCGAAATGTCTTTATTGTAGTTATAGTGAAGACCAAAAATAAAAAAGAAAAACAAAGGAGCCAATTAATTTTAAAATGTTATTAGAATGTAAGGGGGAATGTTGGCATGCAAACTTAATTCTGTAGGTGGATATTGCGTCACGTTCAAAACCAAAACAGTGGATTCTGAGAAAACGGAGAAGTATTTCTCGAGTGCGGCAATTTGGGAGGATGGGGGGAATAGAAGCAGGTATGGAAGCGTAATGGCTTAGGTAGTTTGAGGCGGCACTCTCAAACATTTGATAGGGGGAAAATGGAGGAAGACATAATTGGTTTTGCTATGTTGTATTCAAAGGTAGGAATTGAGAAACAAAAAAAGGAGCCAAGTGATTTTTTAAATATCAGAATGTGGAGTAGGCCGGGACGGGGGAGCATGGCGCAAAATTTCAAGACCCACAAAAAAGGGCCACATCATTTAGTGATTATTTACAAAATAAATTCACTGGTCAGTCTTTAGCCGGACTGGAACCTAGTTTATTATAGTACATTCTCCGAATTGAAACACTATAATACGAACTTCTTCAAACTGCCGGTTGTATTATGCAACCGAACACCTGTAACAGCAACGTCTGGTGTGGCCAACAGGTTAGCAATAAAACTTTCATGAAGTTGCTGATCAATAACTGCCTCAACGTTAGGTACTTAAAACGTGGTTATGTGTTGGTCTCTGAAAGTAAATGAATAACAAACCTCTGATGCAATCAACTCTAATCCTCTCGACTGTCTCATTTTTTCTTCTTTAATTAAACTGTCTATTTCTGGATCATCATCTTTTAAACATTCTGTACCAGTCCAAGTGGCCTTCCCAGCTGCGCTATACTTCAAAAGGGATAAGCCACGTGGGGCCTTTGTCTGTAGAAAGACGGGGAAAAAAATCTATTATTAATTCATCAGCAACAATTTACACTAACAAAATTAATATCACAGCACAAAGTTGTTTTTATTATCAATTTCTTGGTAGGAAAATGTCATCTGAACCAAACTAATACTTGTACGTTACAGATGAACCAGCTCGATTTACAACCTTCCAAATAGTCTAGGAGAAGAATTCAGAAAAGGCTTTAGTTTAGGAGTTAAAGGCATTTTTTAGTAGAAGTGGTAACTAATTTTTTTCTAAACAAGAAGCACGTGAAGAAGCTAGAAATAAACGTTACCAAATTTTCATTGCAATTTTAAGACCGGAAATGAGCCGCCATCTTGGGGAAAATGACGGCGTTGATAAGTTTTATAATAATTTTAATATCTCGGTTTCTTTCAAGCTGTTTTTCTTTTTCTGTACACCAAATTAAAGGATTTAAAACGTACTATCTTTCATTACTGAATAATTATTTCGATATTTTTAATAGTTTACTCACAGATTTAACGGAAATACACAAAAATGGAAGTTTTTGTAATTAATTTCGCTATAAACATTAATAACCCAGTAATGCTTAGATTACCCGTTTTAACATTTGCAGATGTTTTGAAGTACAAAGTATTACCTTTAATTTGGTATATAGAACATCCAATTTGGTTCCATAGAAGTGGAGTAATGGTCAAGTGAAGTAATGTATGTTCCTAACACAATCAGTTAAACTAGCTGGAGCGATTGTTGGAATTCCCTGTTATCTCCGTGAAAGGGAGCTTTTGACTAGGATATGCCAACGTGTGCTTGCTAGGGGTCAGTTTGACCCTTTGGCCTGTATTCTCTCGGATTATGTGGCTTTGTCGCAAAGTGACCGTGACTTGCGTGGTGCTCCAGGTGAGGGCGCCTCCCTCTCCGGCATGAGGGGGGGGGGGATTGAGGCTTAATGGCGCGTCGACAACTTGGTCATTAGCGCCAACCTCAGTCACAGTGCAGTGGTCCGGGTTGCCACTGCACCACACATTACAGAGATGTTATTCAAACCCCTAATCATGAGGGATGAGGGATTAGGCTTTCTCGGGTCCTGTGTTGGTCAGCCCACTGGCCTCTTGGCTCTAATGCTCTTCGGCTGCCGCAGCTCATGTCATCTAATCCACTATGACGCGTCTTTCAACAGAGCCTATCACATCGGCGGGGGGGGCGTATTCCTAGCCTGTGCTTGGAGTATGAGCTGGATATAGGCTCCGATCTGTGCCTGCTTGAGTTTTGTGTCTTGTCTGACTCGCTAGCAGGTGTGGGGTTCCTATGCCAGTGTTTTCAGTCTTTACAGTGTACTCATCGGATAGCCTTAGAAATTGGGTGGAGGTTTTTTACACTCGGCCAGTGTGGTCGGCTGGCTTTGATCAGCTGGGTCAAGGGCCAAGCCGGGTAGTTTGGGATGGCCTCACCAGACGGGGATCCAATGAGGATGCTAACAGGGTTACTTTCGTTGGGCCCAAGAGATCAGCGCCTGGTTGTCAGGGGGATTTTTGTGAGAGAGTGGGCAGCAGAGTGGTCCTTTGGGTTGGTTGGCCGCAGTTTGTTTAGGTTACATCCCTCCATTGTCTGTCCCAGACCCCTCAATAGCCTCTCCCGTAAAGAGGTAAGTGTGAGCTCCAGGTTACGCACCGGGCAGGTCCCACTTCGGGCTGACCTGTTCCGGCTTGGGGGTGTGCGGCCGCCGGTTTGTGCATAAGATGGTTGCGAGGAGTCCGTGCGTTACTTTATCTTAGAGTGCCCTTGCTGGGTGGCGCAGCGGCGGTTTGTTCATATTGATGGGGTTGACCTGTCTGGTCATGGGTGTCACTCCACATACTGTGGATGGTGTCCGTTCTCTGCGCAGGACGACTGGCTTTTGTAAGGCAACCCGGTGTCTACTCTAATATTTCTTGTTCGTTCCCCCTCCCTCGTTTCCCATGCTTCCTTTGTTCCATTTTGGAGTGTGTGGCCAGTTAAGGTTGAGCAGGAGGTACAGGTTGTGCTGTTTGTTCGGATTACGTTTTAAGAAGGTTAGGTAAAGTTTTAGATTAGAGCGAATGATTTTGTAGGCCTGTAAGCTCTGAAAATAAAGTAAAGTAAAGCTTGTGTTGTTCAAAAACTGTAGTTGTAATGGCTAGAGATACAGATATTCTCTTATTACTGACAGCTTATTTCCGTAGAATGCAATGTTGCTTTTTATGGATGATGACAGGCACAGCCCAGTAACGCAAATATATTCCTATAAGAGATGTCTTCGAAAAACTCCCTCAAGGATCAGAACGCTCATTACTTGCGTTCCATGCACTCACGGGTAGTGACACTACCTCATTCAAACCAAATTCATTTGTGCAATGTACGGTGTGCTAAGTAAAACAGAGTGTGCGGAGACGGCTCGTGTCCTGGCTTTTTCGTAGTGTCGTGCTCCTTAAACTTTACCGCCAACAAACGATTCATTAACTTTGCATTTAAAACGTGCTCATTACCAGGCACTTGTATGGAATCAGGCTACTTGTCGGGAAATTGAATTTCCAGATCCAGAAGAAATGGGTTGGCGGTTGGACTACGACATGCTACGGCCTGTATTAATGACTTTAGATCCTATACCGACAGCATGCCTTAATATCATTTCGTGCCGTTGTTCTACAGGCTGTAGTATGACCTACCGCTGCAAATGTAAACAGTCCAAGCTACTTTGCACCGCTGCATGTGGATGTATAAGCAATGAAAGTCCATGTATTAACCGGAAATAAACTCCCCACCCATTTTTTTGTTGTAAGAAATGCTGTTTCACAAATATTTTTTTTTACCATTACTCCACTTCTATGAGATCAAATTAGAAGTTCTATATACCAAATTAAAGGTAATACTGTGTGCTACATATAATTAACCGGATGGTGAAGTGGTTAATCTAAGCGTTAGTGGGTTACTGACGTTTAAAGCGAAATTATATGGTAAACAAACGCATTTCTTTGTCTTTCCATTAATTCTGTGAGTAAACTATTAAATATATCGAAATAATTATTCAGTAATGAAAGATAGTACGTTTCAAGTCCTTTAATTTGATGTAAAGAAAAAGAAAAACGGCTTGATAGAAGCCGAGATATTACAAATTAAAGAAAGCTATCACCAGCGCCATTTTTCCCAAAATGGCGGCTCATTTCCGGTCTTAAAATTGCAATGAAAATTTGGTAACGTTTATTTTTTTTTTCTTCAGATGCTTCTGGTTCAGAAAAAAAATGGTTACTGCTTCTACTAAAAAATGCCTCCCCTCGTTACATTTTCAGATTCTTCTCCTAGACTAAAAAAGATTTTAGAAGGAGAGAGAAGCGTAGTAAGGGGAAAGAAAAACCCAGGAATCGAACGAAGAAACCTCCGCTCATCACAAGCCGTCAATATAATGTGGCCAGAATAGGCCCATAGCCACTGAAAGAGGACAGCAGTCTCTAAAACTATCCCGACCAGCACTGACTGGCAGGTACTTGTCCCCCTCCCAGTCACGGGCCACAGGTAGTGGGAACAGCAAACACTAACTCTGAATGAGATGCTGACCGAGAAGACTCCAAATACACTGTGCACGCTTTATTCCCACCCCC
>JAHWFP010248193.1:0-12597 GCA_023313725.1 Lithobius niger
TGAGAGTATTTTTGTTTTTGAATTTGAGCGTTTCTATTGTGATCGATAGTCGTCTGCTTTTCCACTTTTGCATTCGAATTTGGCTGCGATTGCAGCTTCCCGTATTCGTGCGGGTTGCACTTATTAGGCTCCATTGACGGTTCAACTGCTCACTGAGATCTCTCCCTACTGAGTGAGCAACTTAGGGAAAGCTCTGCCCTGGATGTTCATTAAACGCACTCCGCTCTTGTTGTTGAATTACAAGAGATTCAAGACAATGGAGGTGAGAATCTCTTGTAGAATTCGACATGAGAAGAGTACTCGTTCCCTTCCCGATTTGCTGTGGAAGTCCAGCAAATCTTTAAAGCAGGAGATTAACTGGAAGGACACGAGTACTCTTCTCAAGTCAAATTCTACACGGGATAACCACCTCCGTTGTCTTGATACTCTTGCAATTCAACAACATGGAAAGGACGGAGTGCTGAACATCATGGGCCCAGCTTTCCCTAAAGCTGCTCACTTGGTAGGAAAAGATCTCGGCGTGCAGTTCAACCATCAATGTAGCGTAACAAGAGCAACACGCATGCAACCCAATGAATGCGGGAGGTGCGATGCAAACGTGGGAAAAGCAGACAACGCTGTTGTTGATACAAATAATGATGTAGTCGAAGGCCAGAAAATCCTTAAAGCCTGATGAAGATATCTTTTGAGATATTGAAAATTTGCGGGACTAAGTGGGTGTCCATGATGTGAAGTTAGCAAACTTTATTGTGTTATTTTGTAACAGATCGGAATTTTCACAGTATGAATTGCATCGATGTTTTTCGAATGACCCGTACATGCTTCTCCTAAGACAATAGGCTACCTTTATGAAAGGTTTGAACGACAATGTACAACATGGTCAGCGTATGAATCAACTGATTTTAAGAAGAGCAAACGACCTCTTTTATGATGCATTTGATCATTAGTGGCGTAACTCATCATGATATCAGGACACAGCTGGCGTGCTTGTCATGTAGTAGGTAATCCTCTGACCATTTGAACAACAATAGTACCAAGGATTTATAGGGTTGGGGAGGAGAATTTGTGACTGAGACTCCTTCTGAAACGTCTTAGTTCTGAAATTCCTATTAGTTGCGTACTGAGTTTATAGAAGGCGCCATGAGTTTTGTGCGGGAATTTCTACATAGTTGTCAGCCTAAGATTTAATTAGAGTAAACAAGCTTGTATCTAATTATTATTTAGTTTAGCTTAGTTGTAATTTAATTTACCTTAAATTTGGGCTGAAAAATGAGCAAAAATTACCAGATGGAACGCGTGGCATCCTTTGTAAACTCGGATGGAACTAATAGGAACGAATGCAACAGGTTTCAATAGGAACTTTTTAGAGTTACAAATTCTCCTCTCCAACCCTATAAATTCTTGATAGTAGCCTACTTGTAAGGTTTGCTACAACTGCAAGTTGACTCCAAATGTAAGCCTACTGTTGTAAACATTTGGTAAATAATTATATTAGGCCTAGTACATTGATTTGTCGATTAGTGCTTGGAACATTTCGTGCTTAATTCTGGAAAATGACCAGTCTAGCCTACCAGTTCTAATGATTGCCCCACTGGTTGCGCTGTGCCTTCTACAGTGATGTGGCTATGTCGGTTGTTATTGTATCATATCTTGAGAGTAGATCTGATGGCTTGCGTTTGGCGCCCACTTTTGTATATTTGAAAAAATTTGCAAATACCGTAGTTGCAGCCATTTTGTGTGCGCTGAATTCATGACCAGTACAGCGAGCAGTGGGACGTCGCAGCATGATGTCGCCAAGTAACCTAGTGCTTGGTTTGATAATGCTAAGAAGTCCGACTACCCCATTAAAAGTTAAAAAAAAAAAAAAAAAAAAGTACAATGGCTGGACAATCGGATACTGTATTTGTTACAACATAAATCGTACGGTAATTTTTTGAAAACTTTTTCTGGCCGAGCGGCAGTCGTTCGTTCTTGATCTTTTGAGTGTTTTCTTTTTCAGTTAAAATATCAGGTCAGATTTTCTTTTTTTTTTTACATTTCGGTTCCACTGTTCCTGTCTTTAACAAAAAGGTGATTGATTTGAGCTCTTAAGTAACTCGATAGGCCAAGAGGTTCAGGTTTTTATTTTTTTTTTATTTTTACTTTGGTAGCCTATTTAAACGCTTCGAAAAAATCTAACACTATACCAAATACATTCTTGATTTTGTTTAATTAGGTTAAATCAAGAAGCGATTTTTTTTTTAAGGAATTTTATCTTCTAGTGAGATCCCCCCATCCATTTTCAGCCGGCTTGCCGCGGCGTGAGAACACCGTTTCTCAGCTAGGAGAATTGGTTTGCTGCTTCCACTTCTTGTTGGAGCCATTGGTTGGGATGCAGGCGAAGGTGGCTCCATCTGTGTGTGGTGGTTGGAAGGTTGGGGAGGGAGTGCTGCCCTCTCGGCTTTTAGTTTGTTGGGTCAGTTCAGTAGTAACAATCTTAGTGACGTCGCAATGTGAGGTCTCTTGTATGTTCATGAGTGATATTGCTGCACTTTGGAAATGCTGAGTTGGAATGCTTCCAAGTGTCCGAAGATCTATGGGGTTCGGCCGTTTATGGAAAATGTTCCATGTCGTCCCGGTAACCAATCTAATTCTAAAGCGTCCCGGTAACCTGGCCAAAGTGTCCCAGCTTCATACATGTTAATGTCTCATTTTCTTCTTTGACTGTCCCTCTGGCCCCTCAACCGTCCCGGTAACCACATACCAGGTTACGGAAGATTTTCCATATATGGGTTCGGCCTTGGTATTTGATTTTAGCAGTATCCTGTTGAGCTGATTTTAGCTATTTCGTTTTCTTGAAAGACATGCGCAGCAACTGCTGATTGAGCTAACCCTCAAACAGAATGCTAAGTGGATGGAAAGTGTTCCTTCCCCAACATTCTGACTACCACACAGATAAAGCCACCTTTGCCTGCATCCCAACCAACGGCTGCAACAGGAAGTGGGAGCGGAAAATTCATAGCAGCAACCCGATTCTGCAACCCGAAGAGTGCTCACGCTTCAACGAGTCTGATAAAGATGGGCGATCTTTAAAGGAGGTAAAACCCATCGAAAATTTGCCTCCTGATTTAAAGAAAATCAGTATTTTGTTAGGTAAATAGTGTGTGACTTGTCGTTGAAATTTAAATAGGAAACGTTAGCCAAGAAGAGACTAAGTGACACCAGATTTAAATGTCATTAAAGTGTGCTAAACTGCAGTGAAAAAATATAAGATTTAAATCCAAAATTGAAAAAAAAAATTTTAATACGTATTGAAAGATACAAGAGTAGTGTGTCACCCGTCAAGATTCAACAACATTAACTTCTGTATTATCCTGATAAAATATGTATGAGCATGGCGACCAATAGACGCTTGTTGTTTATTGCTAAGGCAGTTTGGCTGGTTTCAGGCACGAAGAAAAATAACAATGCAACAAAAAAGGCTGAAACTTTATTTGATTGTGAGATGCTGGTGATCTCACAACACAAAAGTAACGATTAGTAACACAGGGTTTAACATTTTGTTATTGAAAAAAAATTTTGAATATAACCATTGATATTTGGCCTAGCTACTAGCTAGCCAACTTTTCGAAAATAAATTCTTTTCTGCGGTCCCAGTCCGGAGAAGCCTAAATTTAGCAGATTTGCTGTGGCCTATAGTCTAACCGTGTGACTTGTCTTCTGCTGTTAGGGAAGCGTAAATTCAAAGTTAGTTTCGGTATTATTTTAATGACAGGTACAGCAGTTTGCTCCAATAGAGCAACGATGGACAACATTTTGCTTAGAGTAATGAAAGTGAAGTATGTAATTAGGCAACATGAAAACGGAACGAAGCTAAGAATTTTTTCTTTTCCTGCAATGTTAATAATAAAACAGTTTGGTGGGCACCTCGAAAAAAGGAGTAACTTACACATAAACCTGCTAATGTAAAACCTACTATGACAAAAAATTCAAGTTTTGTTTTGGGGATATTATAATTAGGCATTTGGCCTTGTCATAATTAACTGGTCAACTGTTTTGGTTAGAAATAATTTAGTTAAGTCTATTATCAGTACTGGCAAGGTAGGCCTAGTATCAGTTCTAATTTTAGCTGTTAAGGTTCCTAAAGCGATTTTGGCCTCATCATAGCTGTTAGGTTGGGTTAAATGTTCAGAAATGAAGTTGTTAGCATGGCAGCTAGGCCTAATCGATTTTAATTTTAGCTGTTAAAGATTGTATTTTCACTCTTCATTAAGTGCGAGAATTTTTGTACTCGTTTTATGGGTGCAGTAGGCTACCGTTTGATCATTGGGCTAGTCCTAATCTCGCTGTTCTCCTACTCCACTAGACTGTGCTTTGCTTTTATTTTTTTAAACCTGTGGCTTTTATAGTTTCCTATCTGCATTGGATCGGTGTGGGATGCCAACCTGCATCCATGTGCTTTGGAAGCCATGACTCTGACTATTCGACTTCGCCGCTCACTTTTGTTTTGTGTCCCCAAGGACCTTGTAGAAAGATTACATTGCACTTTAAAATCAGCCCTGCTCCTTCCAGGATTTACATGAAATAGGCGTACTTTATGCAGTGGAAACAAGATACTCGTGCCAGTTGTAGACTAAACTATACTAATAAATGCTGCTAATGGCTTTATTACGTTTAGTCAAGCCAAGGTAAATGTTGCAGTGCTATTTTGTTGCTTGAAGCTCAACAGCACCAAGGAGGAGGTAATCAGTTCCGTTGATAAAACCCTTTGTTCTAAATGCCGAAGGGCGGAATTTACTTTGGTTTATCAATCAAAAAATGTAGCCTACTTGCGCTATAGCCAAATAAATAAGCAAACACATTCACTAGTTTGCTATGAATTTTTGGTAGTTTATATTAGAGACTGCACTTTTACAGGGGTAAACTACACCATCAAACCCCGCTACTTTCTTCAGGCTACAGGAACGAGAACAGCAAGCAACAATGGACCACGTACATTTGCAAAAACGACAATTTTAACTTGATTAAAATTAGTTTTTACTATCCTAAAATACTTAACCTCTAGTATGTGCTAAAATCGTTTTCGATTTGCTTTTCTACCCGATTTTTTAAACCCCTTAAAAGTTTAAAACACCTGCAACATTTGCAATGCAATGACGTTAGCCTACATGCCACTTGGTGCGCAACAATCGTTGCCTCCAGCAAGCCAGCGCCAGCCCAACAATGACACTTCGTTTTCCGGAACCCACAACTCGACTTTTCCAGGGTTCAGCGAAGCGGGGAGGCTGGGCGGGTCCTACTAGAGGTAAGTATTTTAGGATAGTAAAAACTAATTTTAATCAAGTTAAAATCGTCGTTTCTTACTATCTGTAAAATACTAACCTCTAGTATGTGCTGAATTTGTCCAGTAGGCCCGTGGGACAGCACGAACCCTGCTAACTCTCGTTGCATTGCACTCCACACCAACAATACAGTACACATCACACTTTAAACACTGCCAGCAAAGAACCATTACCCATCTCAGCACTTGTCTCGGGCGAGGTCCTCAGCCATGGACTGCGATCCACCACTGGCCACCGGGCAACAGTGATGACAACTGTCCATCTTTCCACTGTGTACAAGGTGCATATCCCCACAACTTCTTCACCAGGAAAAAGTTCGTGTGGGCCAACCCCTCAACACTCGTGTTGGGTTGGAATCTCTCCAGTATGCACTTTAACAGAAGCTTTCCACCATTGCAACTCCAAACACTGCCTCGTGACGTGTCACCTGAACTTCACTGCCTTTGCCCACCTTCTTTCTCCCATTTAGAGAAAGTTCCAGCGGGCATGATGACGCTGCAACACTCCTTGTGTTGTGTCATTTCCTTTCCACTGTGTACACAAACTTCACTCACTCCCCAACAACACTTCCAGCCGCCACATGGGGATGCTCCAGACCACTCCCCGCATCTGTATCACGAAGATAATGGGCGATGAAGGTGTTCTTATTGGTCCAAGAGCAGGCAGCTACCACATCATTAAGTGGGGTGCCAGACGTGAAGGCCCAAGACGCAGCCAAAGCCCTCAACGCATGAGCCCCTCACATTCGCAGGGATATCTAGATGGTCCAGTCCGTGCTCATACGCTCGCTTGATGACCTCACAAATCCATTTCCCTATCTTCGCTGGTGACGGTAAGGGAAAGACACTCCAGATGCTCGATCCCATTTCAAAACTGTGGAGTGAGTGTAGTTCCTGCTCGTCCCGAACATCCAGACTGATCCGTCAAATTGGTCCTAAGAAAAGGTGGAGAGCTCGGACCGAGCCTTGAGTCCACTCCTTACCCCCTGCATCAACCACTGGCTTCAATGCCTTAATCACCAAAGGCATGGGGGCCATATCTGGTCTCTGATTCTTCGCAAGGAAGTCAGCTGGAAAACCCAACGACTCGGACGACCAGTCTCGAGCAAAACGGATGTTCTTCACATCTCTCACCAGAGCAGCTAGCTCGCTCTGCCAATCCGACGAAGCCGGAGCCACCAAGAAAAGAGTCCTCTGTGTCAGTAGAAGCAACAAAGCTGAACAAAGAGATCCGTAAGGCGCCACTTCAGACCGGCCGACACCAAGGGCAAGTTCCATTGAACAACTGTAAGGCCACGGTCTTGCATTCACAAACGCTCGGACCAGGCGTGAAACACGTTCACTGGCCACAAGCTTCTGATTGCCCAGGATCGACAAAACAGAGTTGATGGCAGTCGGGAACAGGCCCTTAGCGAAAGGTTCTTTCAAGTAAGATGACAAATCGGCTTCGGTAGGGTCCGTTGGATCACATCCCTTCTCCTGGAACCAGAAATGCGAAACCTTCCACCTGGCCTCCCTGTTCTTCCTTGTCGACGAATGGAGGCTTCCTAACATCCGCTCCGAGGCCTCGGTGGTAACACCCTCTCCTTCCAAATTCCTCACCACAGTCTCCACCCGTGAAGTTGAAGCATAGCGGGACAAGGGTGGATGGCCGTACCTCCGTGCTGGGTCAGGATGGAGTCCGAGACGCAGGAAACCATGACACAGCTGGTCAGAGTGGTGCCACCAAAATGTATTCTCCCGGGACTTGCGAAGTTTGTTGCAATACGCTTGCAGAAGCGAGAACGGGGGGAAACAGGTAGCTGACAGGCTTGCTCAGTTGATGGAGCGTCCGTGGCCCACATCGTCGAGTCTGGAAACGGCGAGACAAAGTGTGGGAGTTGGCAGTTGTAGCATGTCGCAAACAGGCCCACCCAGGGCTTTCCCCATGTCAATAACGAGCTCTGGCACAGGCAGGGATCGAACCTTCATTCCGTTGCGAGAGTTCTTTGACGTGACAACTCGTCTGCTAGATTATGGAGCTTCCCTGCTACATGATGCAGACGCAGGTTGAGGTGCAGGGCTTCGCGCAGTCGAAACAGCAGGGAGGTCTCTTTCATCATCAACCAAGAACGAGTCCCTCCTCCTATCGTGACGTGAGCCACCTCCGTCGTGTTGTCCGTCATGGCCATCCCTGTCTTCCCACGCAAAAACTCCTTCCCAGGTCTGCACCGCCAGACGTTTTTCTCGCTTCTCCAGAACCTTGGTGTGTAACCTGCACTCCTCATGTGACCACACTCCCGCCATCATGAGACCCTCGAAGTGCGCTCTTGGCCCCCCCCCCCCGCCGGGGGGGGGGGGGGTCGGGGGGGGGAATGCCAGAGGACGTGGGGTCGTGAATGGGCACATCAGGCAGGTGTTGAGGGGGTCCCCCCACCACTGAATGGTATCCACCTGCAAACTGTCCAGAGAAATCACGTCCCACCAAGACGACGAGGTTGCCACTCCTGGTTCCTGAACCAATGCATCGGCCTGACCTTCCATTCCCCGAAAGAAACCAGCTCAGCGCAGGAATCGACGACACCTATTACCGACGTCAGGTCCACTGACATAATCTCGGTGGCAAGCTGCAACCTTTCCATCCGATCCTGTTATTACTCTACCTGTTCCTGCGATGGCCAAACCGTGAACTCGCCCGTATCGAACAGAGCGCAGGGGAACACAAACCGCCTGCACGGCACCAGCCTGGAGTTTTCCAACTAGACACCTTTACCCAGAGCCTTGAAGACATGACGACACCTGAGTACTTCTCCGACTGATAGCGGAGCAACCAATCGTCGATGTAGGTATGGGCCCGAATGTCCAGACGATGCAGAAACCCCAAACCCAGGCAAATACGGCCGTGAAGACATGAGGTCCAGTTGCAATCCCATAGGGTAGGATACGAAATTGGTACAATTGACCTCCTACAAAAAGGCAAAACAGATGCTGAATCCCCTTGTGCTATGGAACATGCATGCATCCATCCTCGAAGTAGATGGCAACCGTCAACAATGGTTGGCTGCATCGCTTCTCTGACCGACCGAATAGTCTTCATTATGAAACGCTGCTTCTCTAGATGTTGGTTCAGCTTACTGAGGCTGAAGACAGCGCTGGTCAGACACACATGGCGGCGAATAGCCTCTGCCTACAGCGGAGAGAGTGAACAAGTCGTCGGCGATGAGCTTCCAGTTGTCCACATGGCGACGAAACCTTCCCCCCACATGCCGGTAAAGTGAAGGAAGGTGAGGGGGGGGGGGCGGGGGGATATCCATATCTGCTCCTGCGGGGATGACCCCGAGAGGCACCCCTTCCACGTTGTGAGAATCCACGGTAACGTCCACTGCCTTGAAAAGGGGCTGACCCCTGGAACGTGCAACGTGCTGCTGCGTTGTGGAAAACGCTTGCAGGCTTGAACCTGAGAACTAGGGAGGACATGATCTCTGCTCAAGTCGCCAAGTGCAAAATGCCCCAAAAAATAGAAGTACGGAATGCATAGAGAAAACTGCTATTTTCCGAGAAGAAAACAATAGCGTCACCTAGATTGATAAAGTTTTTATCCAAATCTACTCTCAACCCCAAACTCAAAATGCCGTTCAGTGTTATCAAATTTTCGGTCCCTTGGACGGGGATCGACGTTCTGACGTTTCCAAACCTAGATGTTAAACAAAACCACCATTACCTCCCAGAACGGCATCTGGGCCTCAGACAAGAATGAAAAGCCCTCTCCCCTCCAGCAATGCCGCCGGGGCTAGCAAAGTGTGGGGGGGGGGGGACTCATGCAAGTAGACAAAAAGTTGACCTGACATTGCAAAAGTGGACGACTCCATTTTCCAAGTTAGCCGACACTCGACGTCTGTATACGACAAGACCTGAATTTAATTTCAACTCAAAGAGATGAACCGAGTTTCCATTCTCAATGAGTAAATGGTTCCAACCCAGCCACACGCAAGGGGAGGGGGAGGAGGGGCATCCGGGTCAATCATCCGTCTTTTGAGTTGAGAAACAGAACAGCAGAAAACTTAGCCAGCAAAAGGGTTCGTTCTGCAGATCCCTGATTTTCATTCCAAAAATCCAAACGATTTACTTACAGGCCTCGCACTGCACAACAAAAGCTGCAGAGCAAACGTGGTAAAATGCCCTAATACAAAATACAGAGTCAGTAACATCCTTCTCCAATGTCGGTCGCCACTCGCCATTTGGCGAATGGAAATCTGCAATTGGCGACTTGGAATTTAGGCTTACTCGCCAAAATGGCGATTATCAAATACAGAACGACACTCAAAGAGCGATATCTCGGGAACCGTACAAGTTAGAGATAAACGGTTTGCGGCATTACGCTCACATTTTTAAGGGCTACATAACTGCTTTATCTGCATTAATTCTGTGATTTAAGAAAATTTTACAATTTCATAAATACATAAATTAGAAGAACCGTGCATCATGCAAGATGTACTATTTGGTATTTGGCGAGTAAAAATTGTGAAATGGCGAGTGCTTTTTAAGGTTTACTGGCCAAGTGCCGACTGCTACTGGATTGACATTCGAGAGGGTTGGTCAGTAACAAGCAAGGGATTTAAAATAAAAAAATTAAAAATTTCTTAACGAAACTAAAGGCAAGGAATTAACAAGCCATGAATTAACCAGCAAGGAATTTAAAGTTATAAAATTAAAAATCATTAACGAAATAAAAAGAAATGCAAGATTGGAAGGTGTTTCCGATGTAGTAACCGCTTGGTCAACTGGAAGAAAGACCGTAAAAACTGCACGACACGGCCAATGTGAAGAACCAAACACGGCCATGCAACGGCCTGTAAACTCCCAATGACGATGGCCAAGTACTAACAAAGTTGCGATGCGAAACCACACGTGGCTAACAAGGAATGCCGACGAACTATTTATTAAGTTTGCACCGATGTTTAGCACCCTTGTAGGTCTGACAACTTCTTGCACATTTCACCCAGGCGTGGTGTTTGCCGCGCCCCGAGTGTGGGTCCTTTTCCCCTATGTGGGTACACAACATAGTGGCTGAGACTTTATTTTCTTTTTTTGTTAAGCGTTTCCACCGCCACGAGACTTTTTTGGGGCTAACTCCCTCCTTGGAGTTCTCATTTTTGTTGTATTCAGGCCTTCCAGTTGTCCTACTTTTCCTACTTTTCGGGTGAATGTCCTACTTTTGTCCTACTTTTTAACAAATGTCCTATTTTTCCTACTTTTAAAAAGTTTAAAATGCATCACATACTGTAGTTTGTAAAACTCAGTACAGACGCAGACCAAAATACAATTTGAACTAACAAAGCTGAGCCAATCAGATTGTCACAAGAGAATTATTACAGTTTTCAAGGTTTCTACTTTTCCGAAAATGCAGTTTCAGATATCTGCTGTGAATTCTTCGGTTATTTTCTGACAACTCTCTTACAGAAAAAATTAAGTTACTTTGGTGCACATAGTCTATGCACAAACTAAATGATCTTGTATTGCAATGTCTTAGGCAATTTATAAAACCAGAATTTCTAGAGAATGTCACAGGCAGTACTCTCTTGGCAATAAACGTAAGCGAAGAAAAAAATCTCTTGCTAAACGAAAAATGTAAATTGGTTCTGAAACGGAGGAGACACCACTTTCAAAAAATTGGAACGTTTTGGACCATTTGACTGCATATAACGTACATGGGTTGCAAAGAAGACATAATCTCTGCAACAAGCACTTCAGCGGATACTTACAATGATGGAGCATCCCTTGCGGCCACTTGAAACAGACGGGGGAATAGATGAATGAAAATGTTACCCAATTGATTCTGATGTTTCTGATGACTTGTAAAAGTTGAAAAACATAAGTTGCACTAACTATGAAGAATTGATTCTTAGCTGAATGAAAAAGTAACCTCACTTAGCAAAAGATGTAAAATGCGGCTTCACTTAAGCTCATGGAAACGCTGGTGTTGAATGAAGAATCTTGCTTAAAAATGCGCTGATGACATCAGGGTGCATATCATTACACAGAAGTTCCATCGGACTGAGAACTGTAAAAGACTGTTTTAAAGAAAAATGGGCGGAAAAAAAATTCAGTGAGCCAATGCAACTATATAAGCAAGACAAGTCCGAGACTGTAAATTATTTGTGCAGTATTATTGTTGCTCCTGTTGTCCTACTTTTTTTCTGGAAAAGTCCTACTATTTTTCGAAAGTTCACTGGAAGGCCTGTGCATTCCTTTCATTCAACACCTCTTTGCAACATTGCCCCGCACTAACACTAACAGCTCCGATTCAGACACGACTGTCTGCTGTTGTGCAGCCACAGACCCTGTGCCAACAGCCTCTTTCGATTGGCGATTGGCAATTGGGGAATGGCGTTTGCCGATTGGCGATACACGAACGCTGCGAGATCGTCTATAATCATTACGCACCCCGTGCGATTCAACAGCATGACGCCGCCAATTAGGATCTGTTGAAGTCGTGAGTACGGCGTTTTTCGGCACCTATCAGACTTGGTGCATCACTCGGAGCTTCGTTGTGGCCGCCACGCTCCGAGTGTGGGTCTTTTCCCGACTTATGGGAACTAAATTTAGTGGCTAAGACTAGTTTTTTGGTATTTTCTCCTCCACGAGACATTTTGGGCTAACTCCCTCCTTGGAGTTTACAGTTTTGTTGCATTTCAATCGCACATCCGCTTTGCAACATTGCCCAGCACTAACAGATCCGGTTCAGACACGACCTTCTGCCGGTGTGCAGCCACAGACCCTATGCCAACAGCCTCATTCAATTTACTCACCACAGGCAGCTTTCCTGCAATAACAGTCTCAGTTTCATAACTACAACGCTCCTCCTTCGCGACAGCAGTAGATGGCAGCACCTGTCCAGCACACGATGGCACGATTGGTGAGCTTCTCCACAGCACCCATGATCAATTCCAATTTTCCAGGGAGCGACCGGACGAAACAACCTCGGTTGCATCCACATTAGGCCTTACCGACGCGTTCACAACATCATGGCCCAGAACGAGCCGCAGATTTGTCCAACAAAAACACAAGTGGGGCATAAATGTCAGTGCCTAAAAATTCTAAACGACGCTCAAGAAGAGTTTCAGATCCAGAAGCAGACTCCCAACAGCGCCAATTTTTTTGCAAGATGCACTCGACGCTGGTCAGATTTCTTCCAGGTATGCAGCCCCATCTTCACAACGTTCGTGTCCATAAAAGCCACAAACCACACTTGGATTCAGAAAAATTACAAGGCCTACACCTGCGACAGGCAGGGTGAA